>JANRMT010062855.1:6423950-6438475 GCA_026402145.1 Polypterus bichir lapradei
AGAGAGAGAGAGACACACACACACCAAGGTTATTATAGTTAACGAAAACTAAAATCAAAACTGAAACTATTATTAAAAAAACATTTTCGTAAACTGAAATAAAATAATTAACAAAACGGAAATGAAAAACTAAAACTAAATGAAACTATTAAAGTAGCTGGAAAGACTAACTGAAATAAAATAATAATTTACCAAAATATTTTTAGTTTTCGTTTTTGAATGAATATTCTTGCCGTTAGTCGTTAACCCTTGTAAGTTTTAACTCTAAAACAGAAAGTCATCCACCACGAGCTGCCCGCATATATTCATCCAGTGAACAGCAGCTGGTGACGGAGGGTGGCTGTTCACACAGCATTTGCGGTGACAGAGCAAACTGAGTGCGGGTGCGTGAGAAATAGAAAGTGATTTGTGTGCCGCATTTCTTTGTGCTTGTTGTATATCAAGATGTAATTCAAACGGCTGAAATCAGAATGTGCTGGACAACAAAACGTTCACCATATGGACAGAAAAATCATGAGTGAGTAATGTTTCAGTTTATTTCTCAGGTGTCTGCTTTTTGTTGACAGCAATTCACCTGCCACTTCGCACTGGAAAAATCGTTTTTTCTTTCTCATATACGAAGTATAGAGAAAGTATAGTAATCATGAAAAAATTCGACCTCTGTATTTTGATGAATCTTGACGTTATAGACTAACCAATGTCCCACAATACTGTTTGTGTGTGTACGCGTGCGCATGTGTGTGTGTGTATGTGTGTATAAGCACGATAACTCAAAAAACGCAACTAAATAGATGGATGAAATTCAGCATGTGGTTGTTACACCACAATTGTAGATCTGTATTAACTTTTGGGCCAAATCCATCACCCAGAAGTGGTACTTTACCAGAACACATACTCAATTTTTTTTTTATTTATACAGTTGCAGAGTCCGATTTATTCAACTTTATTTTTATAATAGTTGTTCAATATATTATTAATTTGATTGGTTGTTGATGGTTCCTTAATGTACATAATATAAAAATATAATCGTTGTCTTGCAGTTTACTGAAATATCCATCCCCATATCTGAGTATACAAGAACGCCTAGGGGAGACCACTCCCGGTTTTTGAAAATAAAACGTCACTGATCGAGAGACTGACTAGGTCATCATACAAGATCAGCATATTGCTGCTGACCAATCACTTTTGCTTTAAAAACACCGTTTAACAACGAAGCAATACAAACAAAGGTAGAGAGTCTGACAAGTGATGAAAAACTAAACATATTAATGGGTTTTTGTATTTATTCCATATTCATTAATTTATCTTTTTAGTTCATATTCACAACTCAAAATACCTGATATTGTGAAAGTAATCCATTAGCAGAATTATATTTTAAAATATTTGTCTCCCTTTTTTCAATGTTTTTCTCTCTCTCTCAAAATAGATAGTTGAATTATCATATTCTTTTTGTTCTTAACATCAGCCTTATCATACATATTGCACACCAGGGATTTTTCCTGCCTTACATCCAAACCTGCTGGTGAAGGGTCCAGGTTTCCTGCAATCCTACTCTGGATAATCAGGTTTATATAATGTATATATTGTTCTTAATCTCAGATGCTGTCTCTGTCATTTTATGCCTGTCAGTACACCCATTACCTGCCCTTGCTCTGCTCATTATGGGTTTACTGTCCTTTATGTTGGGCTATTCAAGTCTCACTACCCCTAACCTTGACACTACATGCTTGTTTTTCTTTGTTTCCCTCAATACAGCTAGGTGGGGTTTGCACACTAATTCAAGTCTAAGAGACCTGTTCTTCCTAAGCCTCTGTGATTTTCATGAGAAAATATTTTAAAAATTATAAAATTGTGTAAAATTGTTCATATTCAGTGTCTAGTTTTGATTATGCTTGTTTTGACAAAAACAAAACCAGATAATAAACCAGGCAGTACAGTAAGCTTCAACTAACATTAAACTCATATCCAAATCTGTTAAGTGTATAGTTCTGTCTGATTATGACACAAATCTAACTCCGTAGGCCAGAGATCTCAAACTCCCGGCCTGGAGGGCTGCAGTGGCTGCAGGTGTTCATTCTAACCCTTTTCCTAATCAGTGACCAGTTTTGACTGCTAATTAACTCCTGTTCCCTTCATATTAATAGCCCTGTTCTTAAGGATTCATTCCTCTGAATTGATTCCTTTCTTCATTAAATGGCAGCGAAAAAGAAATGATCCATGAAACAAGCCAACAGATGACCAGCTAAATTGGGGCTTCAGACTCCAACCAGTTTCACAATGAGAAGCAGATTCTTGCTGTTAATTGAACTTGTTATTTAATTCCATGGCTTGTTGCTGCTCTCATTCTGCCACAGCAGACATTTCCAGAACTGTTTGATTTTTCTGTTTTTTCTAAGACCACCGTCAAAATGTTTTGGTGAGCTGAGAGATCAGCCTTACTGAGACCTCCACCTTTCTTTATTTTCAAATATTTTGTGATGGGCACAGGTGAGCTGGCCATATGGATTCTTGTTTTGTGGCTCGTTATTGTTTGGCTGCTAATTAAGAAAAAGGAAACAACTAAGGGGCCTGAGTCAAGGTAATTAAAATTAAGTCAAAAGAAGGTAATTAGCAGCAAAAACTGGTCACAAATTAAGAAGATGGTTAGAATGAAAACCTGTACCCATTGCGGCCCTCCAGGACCGGAGTTCGACACCCATGCCGTAGGCGCTCCTTGCCATAGTTACTAAAACTAAAACCGAAAGTAATATATATATGAAAATAAAATAAAAACCATCCATCCATTTTCCAACCCGCTGAATCCAAACACAGGGTCACGGGGGTCTGTTGGAGCCAATCCCAGCCAACACAGGGCACAAGGCAGGAATCCATCCCGGGCAGGGTGCCAACCCACCACAGGACACACACAAACACACCCACACACCAAGCACACACTAGGGCCAATTTAGAATCGCCAATCCACCTAACCTGCATGTCTTTGGACTGTGGGAGGAAACCCACGCAGACACGGGGAGAACATGCAAACTCCACGCAGGAAGGACCCAGGAAGTGAACCCGGGTCTCCTAACTGCGAGGCAGCAGCGCTACCACTGCACCACCGTGCCGCCCTAAAATAGAAACTTCTTTGTGAAATAAAAACTACACTAAAACTAAAAATACACGATGAAGGAAAACTAAAACTAAAATGAATTTCCAAGTAAGGTCAGAAACAATACAGAAATAAAAACTAATGTAAAAAGGCAAAACTATAATAACCTTGAGACACACACACATAGGGTAAAGCAAGAGGGAAGAGCATTAGCATGAGAGAGAGAGAGAGAGAGAGAGAGAGAGAGAGAGGTGGGGTACAGACCTCTTTTTGTTCCACAGACTCCACCACCACCACCACACCACACGGTGAGCTGACAGGGGGCAACCAAGTCATGTATATGCAGTGGGAATCCCAGACAGATATTCTCTGTACTACACCACAGTGAAAAACAAACCCAACAGTAATCCAAACTGTTGGCAGGGAGAGGAGCTCCACAGGTAATTTGTGTAGTCCTACTTCAAAAAGATGAAAGCACTAGACTGCAATATGTTTAAAGCACTTAATAATCCTCCTTGGACCATTAGGGTGTGACGACTAAAATTCACAAAAGCATGTACAGTAGTGACAAATGTGTTTCGGAAAAAACAGTTCAATGTTGTTATAACACAGTAAAAACCCTTGGTAATAATTTCTTATTTAAATATCCATGTAATGTACACATATACAGTGCATTCAGGAAGTATTTAGACCCCTCCACATTTTCACATCTTGTTATGCTGCTGCCTTAAGCTAAAATCATCCATCCATCCATCCATTTTCCAGCCCGCTGAATCCGAACACAGGGTCACGGGTACTGCTGGAGCCAATCCCAGCCAACACAGGGTGCAAGGCAGGAACTAATCCTGGGCAGGGTGCCAACCCACCGCAGGACACACACAAACACATCCACACACCAAGCACACACTAGGGTCAATTTAGAATCGCCAATCCACCTAACCTGCATGTCTTTGGACTGTGGGAGGAAACCGGAGTGCCCGGAGGAAACCCACGCAGACACGGGGAGAACATGCAAACTCCACGCAGGGAGGACCCGGGAAGCGATCCCGGGTCTCCTAACTGCGAGGCAGCAGCGCTACCACTGCGCCACCGTGCCGCCAATCATTTAAAATTAATTTTTATCAACATCAAGTAAAACTCAATACCCCAGAATGACATGAAAACAGGATTTTAGGAATTGTGCAAATGTATTAAAAATAAAAAACTGAAATATCCCAGGCTCTCATTACTGCTGAAGAGACTTCAATAAAGTATTGGCTAAAGGGTCTGAATATTTGTTGGAATGTGAGATTTCAGTTTTAGATTTTTAATAAATTAGCAACAAATCCTAAAATCATGTCATTCTGGAGCATTGAGTGTTGCTTGATGTCAGAACAAATGAATTTAGTGAAAAAGTAAAGGGGTCTGAATACTTTGAGCCCTGTACATATAATTTCATTTATGATCATTTTGATATAATCCTCACCTGAATTATGATTTGACAACTGAAAGAACATTTTTATTTCCTACAAAGATATACTTTTTTATTTAACACAATAAATATAAAAAAGAGAATGTGGCATTACAAACCATAATGTGAAGAGAAAGACTACATACAAATGGAGAGAAAGCACAAAATCATGTAAATATAAGCGTAACTGTTCCCAGCAAATTCAGTTTCAATATTATGTCCAATCCCTTGCAAGGAGTCTCCCCTCTATATGTGGCTATTAGTTTATGAACAGCTGCCAGTGGCACTTAAGCTGGACGTGTCTTGATTTGAACACCTTTAGCTCTGGTTTGGAAGTAAGCAAAGATTCTCCAAAAGCAGCAGGCACGCCATTACAAGGCACGAAATCCAAAGCTAATAACACTTTAACATGTAAATTAGCCCTTTTTTCCAATTTTTCTAAGCATCCTCTAATTAAAAATTCCTACTTTTTTCTCCATAGCAACTGTCCATAATTGAAAAAGCAACCCACTAGCTGTGCTGCTGGGGAGGAAATTGTGCATGGATTTTAGCTAACCTGGCTTGGCGATGCCGTAAACGTGTGCTCATTTGTCACTAGTCATTTTTCTTGGCACAGTCGCACCACCCTGCCTTGAGTCTGATCTTAGAATTACCAACAGCAAACTCAGCAACTCTGCTCAGGAACCTTAGTTTGACTGTTTGTATCAACAAACCTCACCCTATTTACGTCAAAATTACTTGCAAATTATTGGAGGAAGCAGCAATAAACCCTCACAATAGAAAAGCACCGTGGATGTTACGGTTTCTATTGATTTTTGACTCTGAGCTGTCCATGGTGCTGACAAAATAAAAAAAAAATCTGTAGGTTCATTGAGTCTCACATGTCAGATATATAATATACTTGTCTGGAGGCAACCATGAGTGAATTTGGCTTAAACGTATGTGGGAAAAAGTAGATGGCTCACGGTGAATTACAATTCTAAACTAAGCATTTCTAAGTATGAGCGGTGATTTTGAATGGCAAAGAGCAATGGTGCTCTTGATCAGACAGACAGTAAGACTCTGATTACGTTAAACAGTCTACAGCCAAAGAGTCTCCTAAAAAGACCCTTGTTAAACATGTGTGTTGTGTGTGCAGAAATCACATTGCACATGTTAAAAATAAACATAACCTGTTGGCATGGAAAAACCTTTCTGTATACTCGGGCACTTGAAGACATCCATGGACTAGTGGTAAATGTGAATGACAAGTTGTCGCTGGTGCTGCGTGTGCTCTCTATCGTTCTGTTACCACAACGGTGTCAAAGTTGATATAAGACTGAAAGAGCTGACAGCTATGTTTGTGAAAATATGAATGGCAAAATATGGATTCAACGTGAATCACGTGTCACCCCCCATCAAAAGAGGACTGATAATGTAGAGCCACACGAGATGCAGATTTCAATACACCCAGATCAGTAAAAGTGCCTAATTACACCCGTTAAAACACAATGAGGCTGCACGGCATCCAACTTCTGACTGCACGTCTCAACAAATAACTAACCTAAGTGAACATATCAAAGTGGAAATGCTAACCCACCATGTCAGAATCACTGCAGCGTTTTCACATGTAGCTTATCTAGACCCTGTTAGATGTTATGATATAATAATACAATAGTCAAGATGACAGGAGGTACTGTAGTAGCCATAAGCACTTCTCATACTCGTGGAACCAAGTGGTTGTCTCCTCTGTTATGGAGCTCAATAAAATGTACAAACGAATCATTCAGCTTCCATTAGCTTGTGCTACCAGAGCTCCTGAATTGACAACAGCAATTTTAGCTTTTAATTTTCTCTCAGTATGGAGTCTTTTGTTCAGTTTCTTTTGCTCTCTCAATGAACCCCAGTGCATAGACTGGAAGAACTGGGGACGGGTGTTTTAAGATGGAGCCTTTGCAGCACCAGACTTCTCCACTATTTACTTTAAACTTTTTAACGAACTGTCCCCAGATGTGTATTCTCATTTGAGAGCCATGTGAGACCAATGCATTGATACAATGACCAGGGGCATCCTGAATGAACTTGTGATACTTCCATCTGAACAAGAACTGTTTCTGTTATATTTCAGGCAGGATCCCTGCCCAGGCTAGAGTTCAAATCCATGTGTCGTGTCCTTTCAGTTCATCGTTTAGCCATTTATTTTTGTTGATGTTACTTTTGTTAACTGTCTGCTGTATTTTCTTAGACAGCATTATTTATCATGTGTTTGGTGGGTGGTTCCCCCATGAGGCTGCCAGGAACTGCCTTCTGCTATATACTGTATAACTAGAGGGTCTCCCACTGTTCGTGGCAGTTTGTTTTGAATGTGCTAGGGAGTTGGCGAGTTTTCTTGTGTTTTCTACTGTGCTTTGTGATTTATTGATTTGTTTGACTGTCTATCGCCTGCATTTCGGATGTTGTATTGGGACTTTACTTTAGGATTTTCTTTTAACAGACATTGATTGCCTTTTATGCTCCTTTATATATATACACAAAAATATATAAAAGCCAAATGCCACCGACTCACTCATCACGAAATCTCCTGAACCAGGAAGACTTGGGACTTGTAATTTGGAATCTAGGTTACCCTTGGCCCATAGGTGCTCGCTAAGAAATAGTTTTAAAAATTTTTGTGGTCCAAGCACATTCTGTCCGCTTTTCATGAGAGAATTACTTCACAGATTTAGATCTGGTTGTTTTCTAGAATTTGCTTGAACTTTCCGGTTGATTTTGCGACTTCTCTCATCGCGCTAAGTACCAGAGTTCGCTTGCGGTACCGATGTATTTATGCAAATCCAACACAGTGGCTGTGGGCCGAGAGCAGGGGGCGGGGCCTTCCTCAATCATGCGCCAGCCTCTGTTCGAGTCATTCTACCCCTCGCCACGTGTTGGAGCGCACCTCGCCTCCTCTTAGCTAGCACTACCTGTTTGTTCAACAGACATTATCATCTACAGATTGTTAAGAAGTAACATTTGACGTTTTTGAGAGAGAGTGATCAGAGCTATGTGTGTTTTATAGGGTAGCTGCTGATTGCCAAAGATATCACGGCAAACTGCTCTTCTCCCCACACGGGGAAAGCTCTCCCGTCAGAGCTGAACATGATCAGATACAGTGCCAACGTCTATTGATTTTTAAAGTTTGTCCTGTTTCATTACTATGTGGGCGAAGACACGGGGTACAGCTAGTAGGTTTATATAGAGATTGTGTGTTTGCCCCTGTTAATAGCCGAGTTTGATGGTTCCCCACTCTAGTGGGCATTTTTGGGACTACCTGCCTTGGGACTCTTTAGCAATGGGGCTATTGGATCATAACAGGTTTGATGACACCATACTTGACTTTAAAGATGTCACAATGAGTAAGTTCCACCAACTCTGGAAGCTTTCATTCTGTGGGCAGTTAAGTGACACACACAGAGATTGTTTTCCCTGTATTATAAAATACTGAACACAAAGACATTTTTTGCTGCGCCTCCATCTCATTTTCTAACAAAGAAGAAACACTGAAATATCCCAGGCTCATCAACTTAATTAATGAGTCAGGTGCACTCATAACGGGCACAGCCCTAACATTTTGCTTTGAAAGCAGGCAGGCACAGCCCTTTTTGCCTCCAGGGTTTCTCTCTGGCTGTAAACTATGCCACCTCCATTTAGATGGAAATAAGCAATTCATCATAACGTAGTTGGGTGACACTGGCAGAGTCTTTAAGACCTATTACAAAATGAATGGACTATTATTTAAGGGAATCTTATTGTAACAATGATTAGAAGTTAGCCCTGTCTTGAAATGCAGACTATCATATCAAATTATTTCCACTTTTATTTACCATAAGTGTTGTCACAAAGCAGCCGTAAAGATTTTCACGCCTTAAACCCCAAGGAAAAGGTCCTACATGTCAGTGGACAGAGAAAGTAGTAGTTAGTCAGTTATTATCCCAGCCGCTATATTCTAACTACAGGGTCATGGGGGTCTGCTGGAGCCAATCCCAGCCAACACAGGGCGCAAGGCAGGCACAAGGCAGGAACAAACCCCAGACAGGGCGCCGACCCACCGCAGGGCACATACACCCACACACCAAGCACACACTAAGGACAATTTAGGATCGTCAATACACCTAACCTGCATGTCTTTGGACTGTGGGAGGAAACTGGAGCACCTGGAGGAAACCCACGCAGACACGGGGAGAACATGCGAACCCGGGTCTCCTTACTGTGAGGCAGCAGCGCTACCACTGCACCACCCAGAGTAAGTAGTATAACCTAAAATTCCTATGCCAGAACAAGATAATTAATCAGCAAAATAAAAGTTGTCTATGTAATTTACACAAATTAAAAGAATATAATACAAATAATGCAATACAAAGCAATTTAAAAAGAGGAGAGAAAAGTCAATCAGGAGTGTTAATTTGAAACATTTACTTACAGGTTTGACGAAACAAATAAGTACCTCTATGGTAGGGCAATTCAATAGACAGGATGCTTTAAAAGCGAATACTTTATTTCTAGTTGTGGCTTTCTTTATCTCCGGGGGTACAAGATATCCTGCTCCTTGAGACTGCAGGAAGCTGGAAGGATTATAAAGAATTGTAAGGTCACTCAACTAGTAAGATCCAAAACTACGTAAAGCTTTATAAGTGAGCAGCAATATTCCACAATCAATATGGAATTTTACAGGAAGCCAATGCAAAGATGCCAAAATGGGGGTAATATGAGCATATTACAACATCAACAAAATTTATTTCTATCGCACTTTTTCATAGAAATGATGAAGCTGAGAGTGCTTTACAAGATTATGACAGAAAAAAGGAAAATATAAAAATAAGATTAGGCAATAGGACGGCACGGTGGCGCAGTGGTAGTGCTGCTGCCTCGCAGTAAGGAGACCCGGGTTCGCATGTTCTCCCCGTGTCTGCGTGGGTTTCCTCCAGGTGCTCCAGTTTCCTCCCACAGTCCAAAGACATGCAGGTTAGGTGTGTGCTTGGTGTGTGGGTGTATGTGCCCTGCGGTGGGTCGGCGCCCTGTCTGGGGTTTGTTTCTGCCTTGTGCCCTGTGTTGGCTGGGATTGGCTCCAGCAGACCCTCTTGGAGTTTGCATGTTCTCCCCGTGTCTGCTCGGGTTTCCTCCCACAGTCCAAAGAAATGCAGGTTAGGTGCATTGGCAATCCTAAATTGTCCCTAGTGTGTGCCCTGCGGCGGGCTGGTGCCCTGCCTGGGGCTTGTTTCCTGCCTTGCCCCCTGTGTTGGCTGGGATTGGCTCCAGCAGACCCCTGTGACCCTGTAGTTAGAATATAGCGGGTTGGATAATGGGTGGATGGAAGATTAGGCAATACTAAGTATTAAACAATACAGTAGGGTCCAATGGCCAGGAGGGCAGAAAAAGCACAAAGAGAAAACTCCAGGGGCTGGGAAAAAATCCAAAATACGTATACTTATAATATTTATAAGCATTCTAGCCACTGCATTCTGACCTAACTGAAGTCTCTTAAGTGACACTGACATGCAGCTGCAAGGCAAGGTGCTGCAATAGTTTGATCTAGAAGTAATAAATGCAAGGATATGTAGAAGTTTAAAAATATTCCGTACCTAAAAGAAGACTACTCTATAAATATTCTTAATATGGGTATCAAGTGAAAGATCATAATCTAAAGAGACACGGGACTCTCTAATTACCGTACTGGGTGTGATAGAATGGCCAACAACCGAACCAGAAACATTCAGATATCCTGTTTCTAGCAGTTTCAGAACCAAGCACCAGCCCTTCTGTTCTGCTAGAATTCAGCAAAGCAAAATTACAAGCCATTCAATGTCTTAATGTCTATTAAGCTTCCATTTTGGAAAACTTGAGACAATATGTGTGGTTCACCCAAAATATTGAGCTAAATACCATCCAAAATACAAAAGGGAACAGTAATAAACCAAGCACTGAGCTCGTTTGGGTGGGATTGTGGGGGTACCGTATTTTACCCTAGTTACCTCAGAAAGTTCATTGTTTATATGGACAAACTGATAGCAGTCACTTGAAAATGATCTGAACCAAGCTGTTGCAGAAAAGAGGATGGTGGCAAAATTGGATGCCATCATGAAAAGTCCCCTGCATCCCCTGCAGGAGGTGCTGTCTTGAGCGACTTTTAGCCACAGGCTCACTCCACCATGGTGTGCCAAGAAGCTTATCTGGGGGGGGTCTTTGCTGCCCACTGCTATCAAGCAATTCAGCGCCTCCTCCCAGGGCACTCTTTAATCATCATTTTGAAATATCTGCACAATATACATTTATGTATTTATTTATTTGTATTTACTTATTGATTGAGTGATTGACAGATTGGGTGCATTATTTGTCCCATGAGTTTTCTTTGTTTTTATGTGTCTGCTGCTGTATGCATCCGAAATTCCCCCTGTGATTAATAAAGTAAATCTAATAAAATTAGTCAAATCACTAGGGTCAAAATCATTTTTTTTTTTTTTATGAAGCGGTTCAATAACAGCAATTTTCATTAGTGAGGTCCATCTGTATATCAGTTAAGGCTCTTTTGTTTCCAAATATTAAAAATTGTGTCATTTGAGGCAATTCTTTAACTTAGGGAATAGTCAATAAAGTGGGAAATATGGTGAAGTGGGCTTCATAACGGACATCACAAAGGGAATGGGTGCCCAGTCTTGGGCTGTTTTATATACAAAAATGAGCCAGGGACAAAACCTCTCTATAAAATCTCTTTAACTTTTTAATATTTCTATTGAGCTTTTGAGAAGATTCACACATAATGTATTGGTACAATGCACTTGTGTTCTCTCTGTGCTCAGGTACATGAACATACTGTATTGTTAATTATTTCATGATTACTCTGAGTAGAAATAAGTTACAGCACATCTTGTTGTAACAGACAGCAGTCAAACAGGAGTCTGGAAGGTGGTTATGGAGGCTTTAGCTCAGGGGTCTCCAACCTTCCCCCAAAAGAGAGCTACTTTTACATAATGAAAATGGCCGAGAGCTCCTTATGTTTTCTAACGTTTCTTCTCATAGCTTATTTCAACCCCAACAAACTGAATAAGCTTGTTTTGCCTGAACATTTACAAAATGTCGGTGTCCACAACTCACATTTTGCATTAAAACATCACAAAAAATATTGAGTTCACCTGCAATTGCATTTTGTATGTCTGTATGCATTTTCTAGTGAATCTCACACTATTGAATTAAAACATGAAGGCTGTCAAAACAAAACAATGCAATTCCAAATCCACAGATATGACTTATTCATTTGTCATTCTGTCACATGTCACTGTGTCACTTTATTCACAGGTCCAGTCGCATGTGTGATGTGTTTTTGAGTTGGTCAGATGACTGGCACTGAGGTGTGTGGTGGAGTGGCGCCACTCCGGTTCACTCTCATGGAGTCATTTTAAATGTTCGTCTGTCAGTCGTGTTCTGAACTTTGATTTCATGACATTCACGTCAGACTCACAGAGGTATGGAGACCCAAACGAAGCAGACATTTTCAGAGTGCTTGGTGAAGATTCTTATAGTCATCTGGCTCTACTAAGCTCCAGAAATGCTGAGAATGCTGTTGAGACTTTAACTGCACATTATGTTGAAGGTTTACTAATATATAATATATAAAATCCAATGTCTCTCTGTCTGTTTATATGTCTGTCCTCTTTTCACGAGAGAACTACTTAATGGATTTAGATTGTTTTTTTTTCTGTACTATGCTTGAACATTCCAGTTGATTTTGCGACTTCTCTCATTTCTCTGTGTATCAGAGTTCACTTGCAGTACTGATTTATTTGCGTGAATCTGAGATCTACGCAATGGGCCGAGGAGAGAGGCGTTCCTCACTCACTCGCCAGCTTCAGGGCGTGTTCCTTAACTCCACTTAGTTAGCAAACGAGAGAACAATTGAATTCAACTTTGTTTGACATTTAAAATAAAGTGTTGCTGAGGTCTTGAGGAGATTGAGTCCAGATATTCTCTTAAGTGTCTGCCACATTGAAAAGTTAGATTGCAATCCAGATTGTGGATCGTTATTTTGTGTTAAAAGGATTGTGATATTATTTTTTGGAAAGATCGCCCACCCCTAATTTGACTAATCAAGTTTTCAGATTTATGTAGGATTTGTGAAACCTTTGGCGAGCTACTTGGAAAGGGGTGGCGAGCTGCCGGTAGCTCATGAGCGACATGTTGGAGAACCCTTGGGCTACAGATTTATTTATTTTTTTAAATTACTGGAACATTGCACAAAGCCTCCTAAAGGCCCTTACCCTGTGATCTCCCATCCTCCACTGCTTTGTCATGGAACACCATATTTAAGAATATCATTATCGTCCAGGAAAAGCAATCAGCAAAGCCCCTCTCCAATGTTCTCTGTCCATCTTCCCCTCTCACCTCCTATTATCCATCTGTTTTTCATGCTCTCTCTGTCTCTCTCAGCCCAGTCCTCTCTGGGAACCTTTGCTGCAAAACTTGCTCTGGCCTTTCAATGGAAATCTCCCCCCCCCCCCATTGATTTGTGGGAATCTTCGTTCTATACCCTCACTCTTCTTGGATGCTCCGCACTGAGGATTAACTGAACATCTGGTTTCAACATCATGGGAGTGGCTTTTGGTCACCAAGATTGTTGGTGAATGGCGTTCTGGTGGCTCATCATGATGGGATTTTTATTTCATAAATCCTCTTTTTTTCTTTCTTTCTTAACCAAAACACAAATAATAATGAGATGCAAACCAGCCAACCAACAGCCAGTGTCAGACATGTGTGTACTTGGGGGACGTCTTTAAGGCTGTGAAGTAAAGTGTGCTACAACTCTGAAGACTGAGGATTTACAGCGGCACAGGAGATTTGAGAAACTCATCAAGACCTAAGTAACACTTTATTTTAAACTAGCCATGTGCGCCCAACTACGTCGCGCGTGTTAAAGTTGTCTGTGAAGGGCTCCCTGTTTAAACGCGGCTGCCAGTCATGAACTGGGCCCTTTGTCGCACAGCATTATGATTTTTTTATAAGGGAAACAAAATTACAAAAGAAAACCCTTGGACATTTATTCGATAGGAACGGCCTACTCGGAATCACTGTCCGAATAGTAATTATGTGGTGGTGTAGGAGCATTTCTACTTCTGTCCGTTCACAGTCCGTCTCGTTTTCACGACGCTATCGTTTCCTCTCACGATGTCTTCTCAACCTTTCTCCAATCTCGCAGGTTGCTTTGTGGCAATCCAAAGAGTAAGGCAATATACACGGAGCAATGGTTATAAAAGGGAGACACATAGGTATCCAGGCTCTTTAAAGCATAAATAGGGATCACTTCACTGACATGTGAGCAAGGCACGGTACAACAGTGAGACGCGCAGCACTCGCTGGCTACAACGTAACAATAATAATTTCCGGAATGTGCTGTTACGTTGTCATTCATTTTACCCACTGTCTTTCTTTCATTCATAGGTTATGTAGGCACGTACCTTTTATCTTCGGCAATCTCATTCTCTAACCAGGCCTCAGGAGCTAACCAGCGTAACACTGTCCACCACCTCTTTCGTTATTCCGGCACATTGTTGACATCCGTGAGTAACAACACCGTACTAAACTGGAAGGTGGTCTACGCATGCGTGGAATTCACAGACAAACAAAGATCAAGATCTAAATGAAGATCTCTTTAGTTAATTTAAAGCACAACAATTTGTTTAGTTTGAATGTCTGTGTTTTGAGGTGTGACTGGCGTACTACAGTCTTCAGTAGTATAAGCCTGGAGGAGATTCTTAATGCAATGCCTATGTTTTAGCTGTCTCTCTACTGCCATCTAGTGCTTCTTCTAATTCATTCGTGGACAAACAAAGATCAAGATCCAAATGAAGATTATATATAGAGATATCAAACAAAGTTGAATTCAATTGTTCTCTCGTTCACTAACTAAGTGGAATTAAGGAACACACCCCGAAGCTGGCAAGTGAGTGAGGAAGGCCCCTCTCCTCGGCCCGTTGCGTGGAT
>JANRMT010062855.1:6443475-6492433 GCA_026402145.1 Polypterus bichir lapradei
TTTTGCTTGGCTTTTCTCTACATTCATAATGGCTAACACGGTACAACACCCTAGTACTATAATGTTCTTCTAGGAACTCTCCTCCCATCCCTCTCCCAGTTCTTTTTTCTATCATTTTTGTACAATGCCACCTACTGTCCAAAATTAATAACATTTAAAACACAACATAACACTGATATCAAATTTTTAAAAGGGGATATCAATTTTGAAAATAATGATAGCAAATTTAAAACGAAAGATACATGTCTATAATTTTGTACGCCAATAAGAACGATTCGATTCTACAACAGCTTGCCATACTAATAATACATAGACGACGGCATTAAACAAACGTAACTTGTTTATTGAGAACATTGCACTTCATGTTTTAGACTTACCGACTGGGAGTTTTTTTTTTTTTTTTTTTAAATTTAAGAAGGTTTCGGTCTTTCTATTCGCGTGTGTTCCAGGAAGTCACAGCCGGTGGCGCTTAGGCTGAACGCTGCCGGAGACGGTCGGGACCTCACAGAGACAGCCACGGGGGAGTTCGATTTGTTCATTTAGGTTGATTTGTGGGATTTTATGATTAATGTTGACAATCAAGTTTATTTAAGACTTTGTTACTTAGTAAAATGTCCAGTTTGTGATTGACTTTACTAGCTTGTGTTGGAGTTGTGTTTAATTTTATTTAAGGGTTTGGCACTTATACTATGTTCCCCCTGCGTGGCTGAAGTGGTAGCTCCCCACGCGAGTTCTGGCGGTATCTGGCATAGACATATATAGGTAGACGCCACATTCACTGAGTTGCCCTGTCGACACGATACGTCAGCGCGGCAGGAAAAGTGCCATTTAAACTAATACGGGTAGACGTGGAAACCGGGTTTTATGCTGAAAAAATTATAATGTTTAAAACAGTATCGTTTACATACAACAGATTTTGGCAAATCGTTTAAATGCAATTATTTATATCAATTTATACACTAATAATGGCAATTATTGAGATGAAAACTCGACCAATGTCTGAAAGTCAAAATAGTAAGACTGCTACTGGCAGTCTGGTCTTTCTTTTAACAGTGAAATGATACACTTAATGACAAAAATAAACAATTTTATTGTATACAAATTGGCTTAATAATTTCTGAAAACATCTCACTCATTCCTCTCTCAATCACTGTCTCTCTCACACGCACATACACCATGTGGTTACTTAAATATATACAGGATAGGATCTAAAATCCTTGAAACAGGACGGTCTTCCATAGCTTTTTCCGTGTGTTCCCACTCTGTAATTTGAGAGTACAGTATTCAGTCTGGCAATATGGTGCAGCCTTAGTTTGTGGAAGACAGACACAACTAAAGACAAGAGCATAAAATGATAGTTGTCAATTTCAAACTGTGTTTCCTCGATGTGCTCCTTGAGAAAAAACACGTCATCTGAACCAATCTCAGCCCGAACAAACTGAGTGATCAAAGATACACTGACAGCTTTCCCTAATGTCGACTGTCGGATAACACGCTCAGCTACTTTGACCACCTTGACTGTACCCTCAGAAGCAATCATCAAACCTCCTTTGTTTTTTAATGTGAGCGAGTGGTAGCTTTGATCATATGATGCCGGTACAGCATCTGTTACCAAAATAGCATGGCACACATCACAGGACAGCTTTCTCAAAATCTGTCGAACGACAAACCCTGAGATGTAAACAAGGGCATTTTTCCACGAGGCCACCAAAGCGGGTTGGTTAGTAACTATGGTCACACACATTTGAAGGGATATCCGCAAAAGGGGATGGAAGCTCTTCTTCTGCTGCTGCTGGTGTAGAGGACACGAATGCATAGCTTTGCTAGCTTAGCCTGGCATAGCTAAAGTTAAGATTATAAAATGAGATTTTCTAATGGCCAAATATAACCAAAACAATTGTTCAGCCTTACACTCAGCACATGCGTGAGGCATCTTTATCCACTTCTTCACTCTACTCTCACGATATGGCGGCGACGTTGACGTACGATGCTGCTGGTCATGCGGCGTCTACGTAATTCTACGTCTATGGTATCTGGGACTTGAACTCTATGTTAGAATGGCGTTGACCATGGCGTAAGGGTGACATTTAAGGAAATCTTAAGTAGTTAAAAGAACTACGTTACTGTGGGTTAAGGGGCAGTCAACAATTAATTGGGGAAAATGCTAGATGGCAAACCTAAGGAATGTTTAACAACAGAGTCCATTGCCTGTGTCTTATTACAGTGTGAAAAAATATGAAATAGAACTTGGCAGAAAAAAGCAATCAATGTCTTTAGGCATCCAAGACTTAAGTTTCAAAAACATATTATAAAGGTTGAGTAAAAGAAAAGAGGTATACAATAAGGTATTAAAATTTTCAAAACGGTCAGGTTAATAAAGTATACCAATTTAAAAAATGGATATAAGGAGTATTAACTCATCCAGTACTGAAGATGGCAGTAATGCAGCGCAGAGTCGACATGTTGACTTTATTCTCGTAATTTATTTTGTCATTAAAGTAGAACGGTGTAAACTTCATCTTAAAATCTATGTTTAATTTACTTGATCTTCTCAAACCGCATCATAGTAATGTAGCACATTAAATGCTTTGTACTAAGTGTTCCCCGTCCCATGTTAATCTATACGTGCTTCTTAAACTGACTTCCTCGTGCACTGATTGGAGCCGCAGGCAGCAATCGCCACACAGAATGCATTCATTTCATGATATTCCTGCTCTCTGAACATTTAGAATGCTAAGACTGATGTCATTTTCATGATGAAATGCATTAAAGCATATACTGTATTAAACATGTGGGGGCATGGTGGCGTAGTAAATGAAACATTGATTTTAAAATGACGTTTACGAAATGGCAAAGTTAAATTAAAGAGAGAAAAAAACAAGGGTTTAAAGTGGAAATGTCGACTTTAATCTTGACATAAACGGCGAGAATAAAGTGGAAATGTCGAGATTAAAGTTGAAATGTCGACTTTATTCTCCGCATACACTTTTTTTTTCTTCACTGAGTCCATATTTTTTCTTCTCCTCCGTGGCCCTACTAATACACTTCCGTACTTAGCACAGTTTTTGGATTAGTCTTGTAATTTTTAAAGTCTGCTAAAACTCCTCAGACTGAGTTATAGCTGGGTAAGCGCCTTTGATTTTTTTCTTCACTTTACGTGTGTTTTTCTGTTATGGTCTCCCCACAGGTTTGTTTTTCAGACTGTGTTTTTCTTTGAAGCATAATTGTCACTGTAAATATTTTTGCACCAAGAACTGTGAGTTCTTTTTTTTTTTTTTTTTTTTTTAATTTATTTTGGAATAAAATATTCCTATTTTGTTGTACATCTGCTTCCCAACACCCTCAGTCCCCGTTGGTCCTGAACTACTAGCAGGACATCTGCTCGGGCAGGTGGCTTATGACAGTATCTAAATACTTTTGATGAATTATACAAATGCTAATCTTAAACTTACTAGTTATGTTTACATTGCAAAATCATGTTCTTTTTCCTGGGCTGTTGCCCAAGTATATTCATTTAGGTTGAGTTGTGGGATTTTGTTGATGACTGTTGAGTCTATTTTAGTCTTTGATACTTTTTAGAATGTCAATGAGGTTGCGATTGACTCGCTAGCTTGTGTTGGAGTTATGTTTAATGTGACGGCAGCACAAAATGGTAAATCAAGGCCATAAAACACACAAAAAAGCCAGAGAGGACCTTTCTAGTCTGTCCCAATATAGTTCTCACCCCGGACAGCCAGACCCCAAACTCAAGAGCCAGGCTTCCAGATTATAATGGTTGGAGCCTTTTAAAAATACTTTTTTCTCCTTTCATAAATTTTTAAGTGCTTTAAGTACGGCTTATGTTTTGTTTGAATTACTAAAGGAACATTCTGGAATAGTCCACTTCTGAATAATTTTGCTTTTGATGAAGCATATTTTTTTATTCGTGTTAAATGTGGAAAGTTGCCATGATGACATTTTTGCTAGGCAAGTGCAACACAAAACGCTGAATCTAATTAGGTTAAATGTTTTAGCTAGAAATTGAATTAAGGTGATTAAAAATAAAAAATATGGGCAGCACGGTGGCGCAGTGGGTAACGCCGCTGCCTCGCAGTAAGGAGTCCTGGGTTTGCTTCCCGGGTCCTCCCTGTGTGGAGTTTGCATGTTCTCCCCGTGTCTAAATTTTCCCTAGTGTGTGCGTGTGTGTCCTGCGGTGGGCTGGTGCCCTGCCCGGGGTTTGTTTCCTGCCTTGTGCCCTGTGTTGGCTGGGATTGGCTCTAGCAGACCCCCATGACCCTGTGTTAGGATATAGCAGGCTGGATAATGGATGGATGTTATTAAAAAGATTTTGTATCATTTCTATTGATATCATTGATTCTCATTATTGCTACCATTTTAGAACCTTTAGCTGTAGTGTTGCCATGGTGATTTGCCGAATGTGAGCAGTGGGTGACGTCTGTTATATGACGGGATAAAAAGTCGATATTGACGTCACATTTCTGTCCGAGATTGACGATAAATTCCGTCATTTCTACTAAAGGACGTGACTCTGTCCAATATAAGATTTTGCTTAACCATTTTACTTTCACTTCATTCATTCATACCTAATTTGTGGATCGTTGATTCACCCATGCAGACATATTTTTAGCCGCTCTCATTAAGATCTTCTCTTTTCCCTCCACCCCTACAGACATTATGGTATTAATTGCCTCCATTTCCGTGTTGGCGGCCGGGACCCAAGGAAATGTTTTTGCCACATCCGCCATCAGGAGTTTGCGATTTCTACAGATCCTGAGGATGATCCGAATGGATCGCAGAGGCGGCACTTGGAAACTTCTCGGCTCAGTTGTGTATGCACACAGCAAGGTGGGTGAACTTCAAGAAAGGAAAAATCTGTAAGGAAAACACAGTGGCAGAGAAGTGAATGAGGTCCTGTCTGCAGCTTCCCCTGCCCAGCCTCGGTTTTACATGAGATGTGTGATGACATCTGCCACTACTTTTCAATGGTTTCTTCTTTTCTCTTAAAGGAACTCATCACTGCTTGGTACATTGGCTTTCTCTGCCTCATTCTCGCCTCCTTCCTGGTCTACTTGGCAGAGAAAGAAAGCAACAAAGATTTTGACACATATGCTGATGCCTTGTGGTGGGGACTGGTAAGACATGCAATGAGTGTGCCTGTTGGTGGGAGTTACGCTCTTGGGACCTGTGGTCAGCTAGATCTCTTCCAGGGGTGTCAAGACCACACCTGATGCATGCCTGAAAATTTTGGTCAGTCAAGCTCATTCTGGAAGTGTAGGGTAGAAGTGTCTTTGTGCAGTATGTGGTCATGTCAAGCAAGACAGGAAGCTGCTTTTGATGAAAATGACTAGAGCTACTGTACTGCATGGACGTCTGGCTGATGCTGGGAGGGTTAAGCTATGGAGACCACCGTCGCTTGACTCTTTTAAACACTCGCCTCTAACTTGATGTCCCGTTCCATCCCACAGATAACTCTGACCACCATCGGTTATGGGGACAAGTATCCTGTCACGTGGAATGGACGTCTCCTGGCAGCCACCTTCACCCTTATCGGAGTCTCCTTCTTTGCACTGCCAGCTGTAGGTATTTCGTGGGACATGACGTCACCCATCCTGTTGCCTCCACTACCTGAGCTTTTCTACTTTTGCTTTTGTAATTAGTGGAAATTACACTGCAAGTGGAATTTTTGAGAATATTCTAGAAACAGAGCTGTCATCTGATGCTGCTTGCAGTAGAAAGTCTCGTCCACACAGGTTACCTGTTACAGCCACTTACTTTGTAGCAGTTGTATGAATGGGGACGTCTTAAGGTGTTTTGTGCCGAGTCGCGTCTTTTGTAGCGTTGTCCCGTTTAGGTAGTCTACGGTGTGTCTGTGTAAATGTTGTCCCCCTGGAAACAAAGGGGGAAAGTAGAATGCTGCAGGACCCCTCAAGGTAATTTTCCTGTCGACCGATCAAGTCCATCTGGGTTATTTCCTATTTAAATGAGAGGAGGGAAACCCTTAAAAAATAGAACACAACACCGAAACGCATCACAAGAGACAGAGAAACGCCGATCTGGGTCGGCACATACCTATCCACAGCTTACTGCTCTCAATGGCGGACCTGTAACGATCTCACCATTCTCACAAAACCCTGGGGTCCAGTAGTATCAGGACACGCCAAGGACCATATGGCAAAACCGTTTCTTTTTATATTTCAGGAAAGGAGTGAACAATCAAGGGCTTCCATATGCAGTTTCTAACCGGTTCAAGGTCATTTCCATTAATCATTCAATGGACAATTTCCTGGACTTTACGTGTGTTATGTGTTTTTTGTGCGTCGTATCTGTTTTATGTTCAGTGTAGGGTCAAGGGAGGGTTTGCATTGTATTTCTACTGCTGCACCATTTATTATAATATTCACTTGTGGGATTGTGGGTTTTAGGGGCGGGGAGAGGTGAGATATTTACACTGTCTGGCATGTTGTTTCACTTCTTTTTCATTAATATATACTGTATATACTAGACATTAAGCCCGTTACAATGACGGGCGCTAGAACAGTAGTGCATAAACATTAGTAGGAACAGTCTATATCAAATGGCAAGGACCTTGACCTCATTCTGTTTGTTGTCTTAATTTCTTTTTGTCAAAAATATTTTTGCAAGAAGCCCTAAGTAAAATAATAATCAAAATAAAATAGAAACGTATATGACAATACAGTAAGTATAATTAATATTGCCTTAGTGTAAAACTTTGTAACAATCTGTAATACACAATATCTGAAGAAGATATTTAGGAAAAATTTTCTATTTTTTTTTACCTCATGAAATGTTTCTATAAAATTTAATTACAGACAACATATCTTGTAAATATTCTGTCCGAGTTTGGCAACAGTTTTCCTTGTTCAGGACCATCTACAACCTTGACAACAACATCTGGAAAACTTGTAACTCTTGATAATGCAACATACAGTATAACTGACCGTGGCTGAATACTGGTTCTGTCAAGTAAATACCAACTTTTTCTAAAGTTTGCTCTTCTGAGTCCCTCTCTTTTAGCGTTTTTCTGACGCTCATATTCTTTTTCTTCAAATCGATCTATTTGCTCGTATTTTTCTTTGTCTTTCAGCCTTTCTTTTGTTGATGTTTACTTGTTGAGCTGACCGTTCTTCCAGGAGATGTTGTTTCCAGTGTGTGTGCTTTATTTGCCTATCATGTGCGGCCGCGGCTAGGCCGTTCACTGTGTGCCCAGCTTCCAGTGTGTGTGCATCCACGGTGCCGTGCGCATGGGCGGGGCACGATGCGATGCACGGAGGCCCGGCGCATGCGCACTTCACCAGAAGACACACACACGGACACCTGGACGCACACAGGGGTTTTATTAAAGAGGATTCATTTTATTAACTTACTTACTGTTTACCTCTTTTGCCTATTTGATCGCCGATTGGGCAAGTAATTGAAAGATGTATGTTTTGTCTAAGTCTAACACCCTTCAGGTTGCCAGGCCACAGTTCTTGGCAGTGCTGGACGATTGGGCTGGCCGTTACAACTTGACCTCCAAATAGAGTAGGCTTTGTTGTCTGAGGTGCCATCCCTTTATTTTTTGATGCTTGTATACTACGTACTACTAATGTATTTTAATATTGACACAGTAAAAGAGTGAAAATGGGGTGCAAATCAAGTAGAGGGCATGTGTGCAGTGCAAATCGGATCGTAAAAATTGTCATAAAATAAGAGGCACAGATCGGGCAGTGTTGTAAAATATAATCAAGTGAACACATTTGTGAAAGTTCAACACATGTGTGGCGCAAATTGGGAAGAGGGCACAAGTTTTGATAGACACTTAAGCCAGCACTAGATATCCCAGGAGCCTTTGCAAGAGCCTGAACTACAGCTACAAAATATTGCTGATCTCAGGTTACAGCCCCAGTTCATGACACCTTTATAGTCCATCCCCAGCTGAGGATGCCAAGTAATGTTATCCAGTTTGGGGTGTGTACCCCCCTGCAGCTCTCACAGTCGTCCTGTTTTCCCTTCACATGGGATAATTGCAAAATACAAAATGAACCTCTATTACAAAAAAAAAAAAAAAAAACATTCTTGGGCATGCAGCATCTCATAGAACAAGGCCTCAAGTTTATATTCTTAGGTTAATTTCAATCCTGGTTGATCAAAATCAACCTGTTCAGGTCCAACTGAATGAGCGAAGTTATTGAACCACAAGCATTTGTAGCTTCTGTTTTTGATTTTCTCCTCAACAACATTTTGGGAAAAGAGTTGGCAAACTGAGGGCTTCCTGGGTGAAGTGCTGGTAAGCACTCCCCAGGAAGAGGACCCTCTACGGGTTGAAGCAATATTTCACACAATATACACAATACAACATACTGGAAGACATCTGCACAGGAATGAGAACAACACTGGATTCTGTAATCACCTGCTGCTGTTGCTCAAAACTGTCTTATATTGATTTTTAGATTACCCATCATCCATTATGTTATTGTTATATTGTGCGACTTCTTCTTCTATTTGTCTTACTGTATACTTGTACTGCTAATACATCTTGTGCCTTCCTTGACTTGGCAGGTAAACAGTCTTTTACTCCTTTTTAGTCTATGAATGTTAGGTTTTGGGGGTCATCTGGTGATTGTGGACACTGTGTCACCATGAGGGGAAAACAGTGAACCAGAGTTTTCAAAGACTGACAGTGGTCTTGGGTTCAAGACCCAAAGACGACTCAGAGCTGGTCCCCCATTTTCACCTTCGGGGTTATAAAAGTTATTGGGGCTCTAGTGAACCCCAAAAGAAAATACATAAAGTATATCCCCCAAAACTGATTTACCTCAAGTATAAAAAAAAAAAAAAAAAAACACCTTCCATATCTACAACATGCAAACAGTTTGCCTTTTGATTCCCCCCAATTCTTGCAAACACACTGATGGAAAAAACTTGCAAGGGCTGGATAGGAACCACCACCTCAAATTCATCGTAATCAAAATATCTGCTGCAATATTTATATTTAGTTTTTAATATTTAGTTAAACTAATAAAATACAGCGGCAATGAATAATTACCCATACTTTTGTGATTATTTTATTTGGGTTGACTGTACAGCTTTCCCCACACACACGTGGCCACCGGTGGTCACAGTGGTAAAGATTCAGCCTGGATCAATCAGTTTCACTTGCTGTTTTCTAGGGGTGAACGTGTCTGTTCCACTTT
Organism: Polypterus bichir lapradei; assembly: GCA_026402145.1. Classification (NCBI taxonomy): domain Eukaryota; kingdom Metazoa; phylum Chordata; class Cladistia; order Polypteriformes; family Polypteridae; genus Polypterus; species Polypterus bichir. The sequence continues at coordinate 6,452,670 of JANRMT010062855.1, forward strand.
CTGTTTGTACCAAAGAAGAGCAGCAAGCTGCAATCTGCTTTTTTTAGGGGGGCCGAAGGTGTTCTAGGGGCCGACATCCAAAAATGACATCCTGCTCAGTATGGAGGCAATGTTTTACCAGTTTACAAATGGTCTGAGAAGTTCAAAAATGGAAGGAGAATAGTTAAGAATGAAGACAGAGCTGGACCACCTGTTCACCTCCACCACCCATGACAACATTGAATAAGTCTGTACCCTAATTATGATGAACTGAGAACTGAGATCAAGAGAAATTGATTGATCATGTACAAACCTTTACCACTGTGACCAGAGACACACCATGTTTCCACATGTGCATGGGAAACCTGTATAGCCATCACAAGCAAAATTATCACAAAATCATCCCGGATAATCATTTACTTTGTCTCTTAGATTAAATACCTGTTGTAATATTTTCTTCAACAATGGCTGTTTACTTTCTCAAGATGCCATTTTAGAGAGCATAATAAAGGAGTCCTCTCATTGTCTTTCAGGGTATCCTGGGGTCTGGGTTTGCCTTGAAAGTCCAGGAACAACATCGGCAAAAACACTTTGAGAAGCGGAGGAATCCTGCTGCCGGTCTCATCCAGGTAAGGTGATGTAAGGGTCAGCAGGTTAAAGTTCAAGTCAGCTGTCAAAATGGTACAGCTGGGATTTACTTGTAGGGGTCGCCTTCTGCTCCCAGGGCTGCGGACTCTGCAAGCCACCCACCACTACCAATCAGTATGCTTCTGCACAAAGAACATCCTACCACCTGCTTTCCAAACCCCCTTTTTGGGACACTCAAGTCTATTCCAGGGAGTACAGCAGGAATTGTCCCTAGATTGGATGTCAGTCTATCACAGTTCCTCGTACATCCACACTCACTCGCTTACTCTGGGACAATTTAGAATCACAAAATTTTATTATTTTGGGTTGGGGAGAAAATTGAGATGCCCAAGGAAACACCAGAAGCTTCACACAGAAAAAGAGTTCATTTATATATATATATATCGTATATAGGATCTATTACCGTTTAAAAGAGAAGCGACTGACATTGAAAATAGAAGAGCACTGGGTATGATGGAGTGTCGCAAAATGGCCAAACGCACCATACCTGTTAGACAAGATCCGGAGATGTGAATGAGTGTGACATGAGTACACCTGCGTTGTTTTACCAAAAAATTTTAAATTGATTGTATCACACTCAATAATGGCGCTAAAACCTTCCAATGTTACATTAGATTTCAAATGTAATGCACCGTTTACATTACTAATGTAAAAAAAAATATTATCATTGAGGCTTAAATGACTGGTAAGTGAGCAACTGATCATTTAATTGTCACTAAACAGAAGCACAGAAAAGTTTACTTAACGTATCTGCAAAATAAATGAATGCCAATATTCATCAGAATTCTGTCATTCTTATCATTATCTTAAACTATTTCAGCTGGCTACGTTATCGGTTTTATAATTGAAGGTCTGATCGTGAACATCTCCTCCTGTATGTAGACCTGAATATCCCAAACAGCTTGACCCTGGTTCTTTGGTTTATGAACTTACTGGCCTGTTGTGGAATCAGACTTGACTACACTTGATGACTTCACTTTTTCTTTTAACTCTGAAATTCAAAACAGGAAGAGGAGCGGGTTCAAATTTGTATTTACTCATATCGTTATAGCGATGATAACGCTGCTGCCTCACAGTAAGGAGACCAGGTTGAATGTCTCAGCTTGGAGCTGGCATGTTCTCCCTGTGTATGCATGAGTTTCCTTAGGTACTCTGGTTTACTCTCACAGGCCAGTGTTATGCAGGTTAGGTGGACTGGTGATGATAAATTGGACCATGATGTGTGTGCGTGTGTGTTTGTGATGAACTGGTGCCCTCTCCAGTAATTGTTTCTTCCTTGTTCCTTTATGCCAGCTGGGTTAGGCTCCAGGTCTCCTGTGACCCAGCTCAGGAAGCGCATTAGAAATGGTTTTATCCACATGTCCTTGTCTGTGCCTTACCACAATTTAATCATGGGGGTCTACGGAGAGTTCCTTGGCCATCATCTAGCCAATCTACCATAAAGGTCTGCTTGATGGAGTGCAGCTGAGATGGTGTTCCTTCCAACAGGTTCTGAATATGTGTTGGGGTGACCATTGGGATCACTGTCACCTCCCTGGCCAAGGCTCTTCTTGCCTGGTTACTCAATTTGGCCAGAAGACCAACTCTAGGAATGGCCCTGGTGGTTTCAGCTGTAGAGGCCACTGTGCTCCTAGGAACACTCAAAACTTTAGAAATGGTTTTATCCACTTGCCCTGATTCATGCAACACCATAATTTGATCATGGTGGTCGACCGAGAGTCCCTTGGACTTCATGGCTTGGTGTTTGTCCCGGCATGCAGTGTGAATTCTGGGGCCTTCTATACACAGGTAAGCGAGTGCCTTTCTAAATGATATCCAGTCAATTCAGTTTGCCACCGGAGGACTGTAATTGAGTTCTAGAAACATCTCCAGCAAATGGGTGGCCTCTGAGCACAATTTGGAGTGTCTACAGCAAAGGGTCTTAATACTTTATGAATGAGAGATTTCTCCTTATTGATTTTTAATAAATTCACAAAACTTTCTGAGAACATATTTTCACTTTGTCATTATGAGGTATTATTGAGTGTAAATAGACGGGCAAATAAAATGGCAAATGTGTCAACTGAAAATGAAATCCACAACACAATAATGTGTGCAGAAAGTGAAGGGGTCTGAATCCTTTTCTGAATCCACTGTTTAGAGCACCTCTCCTGTGCTGAAATATTCAAAAGTTGCGACGTGGAGTGAGCCAGCAGTGCCCTCTGCCATGCAGTTCATGTTCTTCTGAACTGGTCCTGACTTTACTCTTACGGTTGAGGCACCCTTGCTAAATCAGTGCTCCATTGATGTTTCAGGCTGCCTGGAGATTTTACGCCACCAACCTGAGCCGGACAGACCTCCATTCGACGTGGAGCTACTATGAACGCACCGTGTCAGTCCCCATGTACAGGTAAGCCTGCTCTCTTTTGTCTATTGATTCATGACGTTCTGAGTTCACACTAGTGATGTTAGCAAGAAAAAAAAAATACATGTGGCAAAAAGTGAGTGTTGAACCGGGGTCTGAAAAAGCATTGCTGCAGTGTCATGGTTGGTAGTTAGGTGGGTCGGTAGGTAGACCTTTACAGAATAGTTAAGGTCTACCTAACCGACTCACTTATCTGCCGAGATACTGCGAGTAGTATAAGCCCGGCACCTTCTGTCAAACTGTCAATCAAAATGTCATGATTAATGACTTTTAAGCCCCACACCTATGACGTCATGCCGGAAGTCCCGTCCCATAAGCCCCGCCCCGATGATGCAATACCGGAAGTCCCGCCCCGTCACCCCCGATGACGTCACTCCGGAAAGTCCCGGCCCCTCACATGACCTAGCCCCGCCCTGCCCCTTTGGCACCGCCCCCTGGCGGTGGATGGGTGAAGGGCACCCTGTCCCCAGGTCCCTTCAGGTTGGCAGGGTACGGTTTGGAACGTGTTGGGACTTGTCCAGGGCCAAGGCAGCAATCTGCCTGGACATGTCAGGACACGCCCTGGGCTTGTCTGTGCTTGTCGAGGTAAAGGCTGTAACCTGCCCGGCTTGTCTTTCAGGAGAGGGGTGGGGGGCGGTGGTAAGTTCAAGGAGGGGTCAGACATCCATCAAAATGCCCTTGACAGTTTCCTGAACCAATCAGGTGCCGGGGGTGGGTTCAAGGAGGGGCCAGACATCCATCAAATTCCCCTTGACAGTTTCCTGAACCAATCAGGTGCCGGGGGTGGGTTTAAGGAGGGGACAGACATCCATCAAAATCCCCTTGACAGTTTCCTGAACCAATCAGGTGCCAGGGGTGGGTTCAAGGCGGAGTCTGGGCAGGGACAGGGTGCCCTTCACCCATCCACCGCCAGGGGGCGGTGCCAAAGGGGCGGGGCTAGGTCACGTGAGGGGCCGGGACTTTCCGGAGTGACGTCATCATGGGGTGATGGGGCAGGACTTCCGTTATTGCATAATCAGGGGCGGGGCTTATGGAACAAGACTTCCGGTATGACGTCATTAATGTCATTAATCATTTTGATTGACAGTTTGACAGAAGGTGCTGGGCTTATACTACTACTGCAGCAATGATCTTTCAGCTTGATTTCTTTCTATAAGCTGCATTTTTTTCAGTTAGCCTTCACAGGATGAGAATGGGCAAAGGGAAAATGCCATAGCCAGGTTTGCTGGGGTGGCAGCATCCATTAGAGGCTTTTTTTTTTCTGGTTGTGGCACTCTTCTTTACCCTCCTTGAGACTAAGCACTCTCTTCCACTCAAGGTGCAGGCTTCTCACATGGGCACAACTGTGCTATTCTGCTACTTCCAAGGTGTGCCAGCTGACAAATATTACCCTCCACCCCCATGTGGACATGAACTTCCCGAGGCATCACTTAGCTGCCTCTTTTATATGGCACATCTCCCAGCATGCTCTACAGTGTCAGTGAGCTCTAAATGTGAGATCATTAGAGCTTGTTGAATTCGCTCACAGAATGTGGTGGGCAAACATTTGGGCTGTGCCACGCGGGCTGGCTTGAGTTCTTCTCTTTGCAATAGAAAAAGACAGCTGCCGAACCTGTTGACGGGGATGTATGTTGGGAACAAGCAGCCGAGCAGATTGCAACACAATCGCTTGCTCATTTTAATTTGTTTGTGTCTTTTGTTTTTCTCTCTTTCAAATGCCTTTCTCTTTAGTAGCGTATCGCTTCCATACGGCACCTGCAGGTATGATGTGCATGTGAAAGTGAAGCCACCTGGTTTCTGTTTTTCATTCTGTGCCTCTCATCTCTCCTCCTGACACCTTGTGCTCCTGGGGCAACTGGTAGGACTTTATGAAACACATCCTTGGTATCATCTTTCTAAGGGGCCAGATGTTCTATAATGGCAGAGGCTCTAAAAGCAGGAACCTAACTGTATGTAGTGACCTATACACATTTAATCTTGTACTGTGTGAATAGAGATTGAGCCCGAGCCAATGCACGTAGGCTGACCCCTAGTGAGTCACGTACAGTGTTTAGACTGACCTCTAGTGGGCATGCGTAGATTGACCTTTGAGATGCATTCAGGGTAGCAGTAACCTACAGTCATCCACTGCTGTGGTTTTCAGGTGCTGTTCAGTATGATATGCAGAAAAATTAACGGGGTGAGAAATTTCCCCAGGCGACGCCCTCTCACTGACATCATCTTTCACAGGGGACCCTCTCCATTTCAGCCCCACTAAATGTGCCCCTCTAACTAAAGTCATCCCTTTCCGCATGAGAGCCCCCAAATGTCACTAATGAAAAATTTTGCCTGGGTGTCATCCCTTTGGGTTGCATGTCCTCTCTTGGAGTTGCTGGATGTGAACAGACAACAGCCATCTTAGCCAGGTGAGCTAAAGGGGAAATTCCCCTTTTTTTAGTAGCTTGTTGGGCTACTGATTGCCATTGTGATATGCAGATACAAACATGGCAATGATGGGTTGAGGCCTCCAAAAAGACTATAAAGCAGGCCAGGATCTTCACTGGTTAGTCTGAAGAAAGGGCATAGACCAAGTCAGCCAGTTCTTCTTCTGGCTACCTGCAGGCTTCAGCTCAAGCAGGCCCCAAAATAGGAAGCTGTTTTTGAAACTTCAAAAAAAAAGTATGAAAGTCTCAAAATATATAGAAATTGCCCTACAAGGGAGAGGAAAACTGTAAACCTCTGGCTTGACAGAAATTGTTATAAACTGGCAAATTATTTAAAGGAAGCACAAAATACAAAAACAAAAAGGCAAAAAGAGTTTGCTTATAAGGCAATGCAAAGCAAACAGACCTTAATACAAAATCCATTAGGAGACAATTTGGGCAGCGAATAGACCAATTAACAGAAGGTCTAAGGCTACATCCACACTCCTACAGTCTCATTTAAAAATGATCTCTGTCCATATTTTCACATAGTTTATGAAAGTATCTTGATTCACTCTGAAATGACCAAAAACACATATGTCGTAGCCTTCTCCCTGCACTAGGCACGTGTGCATTGTCAGGAAGAGGAAGAGGAAGAGGAGTTATCCTCCATGCTGGACATTTTTTCACAGCTTGTGATTTGCACACAGTGAACTGAAGTTGTAATGAGTAGGGTGCAATCGGGGAAGGGCCACCCAATAACCACAAACCCGTCAGTGTGCGGTTAGACTGCATTTTCAAAACTCTGCATTTCCGCCCATCCACGCTGCCATTTTCAGAAGTATACGACTCTAGAGAACATTTTCAAAAGTCGCTATTTTTAGGGGTTAAAAATGCCAGCATAGGGTGGATTGAAAGGCGAAGACAGTTTTTAAAAGAAAATGGAGTAGTGTGAACTTAGTCTAACATGTTTGCGTTCTTATTTCATTTTTTGACTTATTCTGTGCTGTTGAACTGAACGTTTAATATCTTTATTATTTAAAGTATTCCAAGTGCTTTTGAGCTTATAGTAGACTTCTCCAGGTAAATAGAGAAAGTGTATAAAGTTTCTGCTACTTTATTTTTTTATTCCTTTTCATACAGTATCTGTTGTACAAAAACACCCCTCTTGCCATTGAGTAAATATTCTCTGGCCATCACAATTTCACATGTGCAAGTCATTATAGGCCAAGACCCGTCTCAAGCCAGGCATTTGGATTACTTTGAGCAGGCACTAGTGAAATGGAAAATTTATAATGATAACACATCAATCCTGGTCTTGTTTGATAAAGCATCTCTCTAGTATAAAAAAAAAATCCTGGAGAGAGACAGTAGGGCAACGAGACGTGGTCTTCACGTTGAGATCACAGAAGACACTTAAAAGACTCACGAGACTAGAGAGATTGGCCACGGAGCATCTCGCGGGGACCTTAAACATGAGACTTTGTGCCAAGAGATTGACGCAGGACTGTCTCACAATGACGTACAACATGAGATTCTTGTAAGACACGCCCTACGTACAACCAAATAAGAGCGCGGGCAGGAACACACTCAGTCGTGTAAAGGAGGCTTTGAGCACACGCAGATTCAGGGCTCTCAGCTCATATAAAGCGTATTAGGAAGATACGTTATAAATGAAAAGTGAAAAAGAAAGCAGTGCGCAGAAAAGAGACCCAAAAGCGTTGGAGAGACAAAAAAGAAAAAGAATAATCTAGGGGCAAATTCAGAAAATAAGGAAATTATCAGCCCAGAACAAGTGGAATTGAAATAATAAAAGCAGGTCCAATCCGGACGTTGGCACGATACACGTGCAGAGCAGGTTAGAGATTATGAAAGCAGTGGAATTCGAAAGGCTCAAAAAAAAAAAAAAAAAACAAAAGTTGGTGCAATACACATGTGGAAAAAGTTAAAGAATATGAAAGTACAAAAATTAGAAAGTATTAAAAAAAGAAAGTAAAGATCGCACAAGCGCTAACAAACGGAAATTATTACTCGACAAAGGAAAAAAAAAAAATAATCACCGCGGACCAGGTGTCATTGAAACAAAAGCAGGATAAAGCGAGGTCAGAAATAAAAGACAAAGAGTAGAAAACAAAGTAAAACGTCATAAAGAGGTTAAAAAACAAGGGGGGCAAACACATTCAGAGCAGGTTAGAGAAAATGAAAACTGGAATTCAAAAGACTTGTAGAAACACAAGCAGAGCGAGATACAGAATATGAAAGCAGAAAACGACGACAGTGTCAATACAAAGAAAGTAAAGATCGCATTAGCGCAAAGAAAGAGAAATTATTACTCTGAAAAATAACGAAAAGGCAAATAGAGAACGAATATATGGACACAGGTGATATGTCAGAAGTACGGAAATATTGTAAGGCTTTGACGTTTAAGTCTAGAGAATTTCAAAAATGGAGTTTACCTCACATGCATTTATTGGTTACTTTACAAAAAAAATAATTAACTGATGACGAAGATCGTTTTGTCTGTGCTGAAATTCCAAACAGAGAATGCTATCCTTAATTATGGTACAAAGTTATTAAACACGTCTCACGGAGCTCATTAAAATGATTCAGCACGTTGGGACTCAAAAAGATTCCAAAAATTGTTTTTATAGAAGTTCTGAAATAAAAGTGAAACTAATGAAATAGCAACAATTCAAAGTAAAAAAATCTTAAAAGTGTGTATCCGGAAAACCAAACACGGGGGTTGGTGAGCAAAGTGAGCAGGGGGCAAAGCCCCCTAGTCATTATTAAAGAATTTAAATTTAAAAAATGGCAGCAGTGCTGATACAGTAGGTAATCAAGCACTACACTGAGGAGATAGTTTGAAACAGACATGCGCTCAACCAAAAATGCATTAAAGACTTTGAACACCACAATGGTGCTATACCGGTGTCTTGTCTTTAATTTCATTTAGCTTTTTATGTAATTATTCCTGAGGTTTGTGCAGTCTTGTGGGGTTTGTGAGTGATTCATCTATGATTCTGCTGGTGTGACCACCAGGGGGCATAGTAATACCCCAAACTGACACAACTACACAACACAGTGATGGTTTTAAACACAACATCTTCTTTATGTTTACCTCCACCATTCTCCAAATTCTCTTCTGCAATAACACAATAATAAACAGTAGATTTCTTCCTTACTTCCACATCTCCCTCGAAGCCTCGTCCACACTCCTCCTGACTCTGACTGCCCTTGCAGGAAACTGGGTTTCTTTTATGCCAGTCCCGGGAGTACTTCTGGTACCACAACATTGCACATTGGAAGCACTTCCGGGTCAGGAGGAAGTCTATAAATGAGGTTGTAACGATCCCCTGCAGCTCCTCCTGGTGGCACCCAAGAATCCCAACAGGGCTGTCCCATAGGACTACAATTCCCTGTGGATATTCATATGGGTGTCCTACCAGTGGGATGCTGCCACCATGTGTACAGGGGTAGGATATAACTTTGAGTGGCAGACACCTCTTTGACTTCCATTGTGGCTTCCCCTTCTGGCTAGAAAGCAACCTCGATCCCGGACTGGATGCCCATCCGTCCAGCTCAACACTCACACTGGTATTGGTTTTATGTAAGGATTTTTCATTGCCATTGTGTTTTCTTACAGATAGATCTATTTGTAAACATGTTGCTCAGGGTTGGATATATACAACACGTGTAAAGCACATACGCGAGACTGCTGTGAAGCTCCCCTTGCCGGTTTGGCATGCCTACAATGTGTGGCATGATCAGCACACCCTGGGCACCCCAGGAACCTAACCGCACAGAACACAGGGGTAGAAGAACACAAACTTACGGGACAGAACACAACATTTAGACCGCGTTGAATTGTTGTGTCAATTGTCACAATGGATTACACACTCATCTGGGCCTCCTCTGTAAACAAACCTGCTTCCTCCAGATGCTGACAGTCCACCACTGTAATTTTCCAGTATAATTCCTTGAAGTCAGCTGGATTGATCTTTTTGAGCTGTCTGAAGTGGCCGAACACTGGGACGATCTGCTCACAAAACTCCTTTCTGAACAATATGGAAGGTTAATTGTAACAGCGGGAGTTGCCATTCAACTCTGTGGATGCACCTGCTACTTTTCTGGTTGTTTCTTAGCTAAAAACTTAGTGTTTTTGGTTTGGATCATGGCACTCTTAGGTTTCAGACTAAATCCGTTACCCTCACACTTTCCAGTTCTGGCATTCACGTGTAACGTCATTAAAGAAAGAGCTATACAATATCATTTTTGTAATTTTAAAAATCTGAGCAAGAAAGGAAATGACTCTGATAAGCATACTAAGGTGACAATTACAGAGGAAGAAGTCTGATATTTAGTGACCGGACTACATGAGCATTAGTGATCATCCAGTAGTTGCCACGGGGGGTACTGTTACATTAAATTCCTTTACATGGTCACCTAGGAAAGGGAAATCTGATTCTATTCAGTCCCACATATGGTGTCGTTGGTTCAATGTCCAGCTCAATTAAAGTGCCCATCTTCCTCCACTTTATTGGCAAGTTTCCTGGTTTGGTAGAACTGCCCGGGCAGCTATCATCTTCGGCTTGAAATGAAGCTCATGTGACTCGCTATGCCTATGTCACCCCAATGCCACCAGAGCTACAGGACCTTCCGCCCAGATGACGGTGCCCCAGAGCAGAAATGCACATCACTTGGTTTGATTCCTAAAATCCTTCCACCAGATTTTAATACACTTTATATTTTTTTGTGATTGAAGGTTTTTTGCAAATGACTATTTTTCCTTACAAATGACAGGTTGATCCCACCACTTAATCAGCTGGATCTGCTGAGGAACCTGAAGAGCAAGTCTGGACTCTCCTTTAGGTCAGGACATTTCACGTTATTCCTATTTAAGCAGCGGGCAAGCTATGGTTACTGCTAAGCTGGCCTGGCATGGGTGCCGTGCCCTTCGCTGGTCACTTCACCTCAGCATACAAAATGTCCAGCCACTGCATGCCCACTTCTTTGAGGCAAGGACAGGCGGACAGATCCACCTCCGTGAAAGGCCGAGTTCGTGCTTGAGGATGGCCAGCGCTGATAGATCTTCATGCCTTGTTTTTTGGTGAGAGGCATGTAGACAAGTAAAGGGGGATGAGTAGAAATGGGGGTACAAATAGAAAAGTGGGACTCAACTTGGCGTGCTATTTCATGGGTTATGAAAAGCCCAGAAGACAGCTGCTTGAGTCGCCTTGAAATATGCATGTGGACAATGTGGTGAATGGATGACTAACCTGCAGTGTCTCTTTTGTTCCCATAAATAAAGGAAGGAGCAGCAACCGGAGCCGTCCCCAAGGTTTGTATCCACTTGTGTTGTGTCCATTTGCAAATCCCTCTTCTGGTTAGAGCTTAAAATGTCACAAAATGTCATTGGCATGTTCTTGGTCATATAGAAATGTGTATTTTATTTAGTGCCTTGCATTGTGAGCATAAAGCAGTACATCTGATGGAATATTCTGTTAACCAGACTTTATAGGGGGCTTTTCTCTTACAAGTTCAAACCTGTTTATTCAGTGAAGGATAATTCAGTGGGAAATTAAGGGATAGGGAAGTTATTTATTTATTTATTTTTTATATAGAGCCTTTCCTTGCAGTTAATAAGAATTGTTATTCTGGGACATGAAAATACTTGAAACACAGGCGTTATTCAGTCTTTATGTAGCACCTTCAGGTCATTCAGTCATATGTTCTGGGCCATCTAAACTGAAATGTAAAGGAGACTTTACTGTACATAGGAAATTTCTCCAAAAGCACAAGGCTGCTCATTCGGTAGGATATTCTGGACAATTGAACGTTTTCATATAGCAAATTTCCCTACAAGCAAAAAAATATGCTAATGTGATGACTGAAAATTGGTCATTATATAGTGCCTTTCACTGCAAACACAAAGTGGTTAATGCAATTGGAGAGTTGGAAACTTCTAAATTGTAGTATTATTCAGTTTGTGCATAGTGCAAGGAATTAATTTACTTTGAATTGTGCATTGCAGGGGTCTTTATATAGGCAAGGTCATAACTCACCTTTGCATTTATATAGTGCCTTTCACTGCAAGCACAAAGCAGTTAATGCAATTGGAGAATCAGAAACTTTTAAAATTATGGTATTATTCTGTCTAGGTATAGTATTAGGAATTAATTCAGCTCCGAATTGTGCAATGCAGGGATCTTTATATAGGCGAGGTCATAACTCACCTTTGCATTTATATAGTGCCTTTCCACAGTGATGGCCATTCTAAGGTGTTTAAAACGTTTCATGCAATTGTCTCCATAATTTCACATTATGAGCAGAAGCTGGACTGATAACCTGCATTGGGCGTCAATAGCTGTTGTTGAATTTGTACCCTTCTGCTTCTATATGGTGCCTTCCCTCAAGAACGTCTAACAGGGTGTAGTGCAGTTTTCTTTTTATTTCAATGAGAAGACGAGTGAATCGACTCCCCCAAGAGGTTATTGGCATTAACTGAACTTGTAGTTTTGCTCTTTTCTATAGTGTCTTCCCTTTTAAATACTATATATTGTACACTTATGTAGCAAGTCCCTCCTAACGTAAGGTGAGGAGCCCGGCACACACGAGGACCTCCTACTCTTGGTAAGAGACGAATTATGTCAGGTTCGGAAACAGACAGAACCTCAGCCCTAATTCGATCCCCTTTGATGGGGATGTCCTTTATGAACTGCAAAAAATAACCACCAACCAATTAATTGGATTAAACAGACAAAAGGGTATATATTATGAAAACCCAAACAGAATATTAAACATACTCCCCTTTAGAAAATCCTACATAAAAACTGCACAAGTAAACAGATACTAATTAATATGACCACACACCTGAACCACCCCTTTATAATACACTACACAGAAAAACGTCAAAGAAGAAAAGGTAATGAGACAAATAAAAAAAGGAATACGACTACTTACAGGCAGCACAAGAATATTCACAGCACATACATGCATATACATATATATTTCAAATATAAATCAAACATACACCCCATATCCATTCCCCAGTCCCTTTTAGATCGTACTTTTTTTGGCTTTGGATTCAACCGGGCTGGGTATTTCGCTGTTAAATCCACTGTACTGTTAATATATATACCACTATCAAAATTTGCGTTCTCACCGGCTTGGAGACGACACTTATCCTGGATACCGATGTCCGCCTTACCCGAGTGTAATGGCGTTAACGTCTCTCAATAGAAGACGCAAGCGTCACAAATAAAAAGCAGCGCTGTGCACATCGATGTCCTCCCCGGTCAGCCAGCCCTCGTTTTTGCGTGCCCGAACCAATCTAGATACGGAACATTTCGTGCCTTTCAGGTGGCTCCCTTTCAAATCCTCCTTCCCAGCTCCTTCTCTTCTCCTTTTCCAAAATGCGCGCCTGCTTTTCTTTCTGAAGTCGGTCCGTCCTCTTACAACACACACCAGCACGTTTATGCAAGGACCCACGGGCGTGGTTTGACCCCCTGTTCCCTTTAAAGAGATATCCTTAAAATACTCAAACCCTAGGACGTATATTCTAAAGGGAACAAGGGGCAGAAACAGACAAAGCACATAAAATATGTAGCAACCGTTACACTTTGTCTCCATATTTCCATAATTAGAGCATATGCATGAGACGTGATGTGCTCAGGGAGGCACTGGCACTGATTGCATTTCCAGCCTTGCCTTGCTTTTATATAGTGCCTCACCGTAACAAAGAACACCTAAAGAAATTTTGCATGTGTAGTGAATTGTTCAAATAAGGCAGGTGACTTGACAAATGCGAGTTGATGATACATTTTTTCTAGTTAATTTCCAATTATATCTCTTATTATATTTTACCTCTAAATTGTCCCTTGTGTGTGCTTGGTGTGTGGTTGTACCCTGCCCAGGGTTTGTTTCTTGCCTTGCGCCCTGTGTTGGCATGGGATTGGCTCCAGCAGACCCCCGTGACCCTGTAGTTAGGATCTAGCGGGTTGGATAATGGATGGATGGATGGATTACCTCTTTGGAAACTTACAACATTTTAGATACAATTGAGTGCATTTCTTTTTGTTCTTCCAATTGGAGAACAGGCAGGTGAAGTGACTTGCTCTGGGTCACACAGTGTCATTAGCAGGATCTGAACTCACAACCTCGGTGTTTGAAGTCCAGAGCCTTAACCACCACCTCACACCGCCTGCCTCAAAGTTGCTGTTTCTCCCAGTTTCCCCCAAATTGTTGTTTATGCCCTTTCTGCCGGGTGGGCCACTGTTGTCTCAGTCAAGTGGTGTCGCCCTCTGCTGGACTGTATAGGAACTTTTGATTCCCTCTCTGTGTTCCTTTATCTACCTGTGTTAAAACTGAGTCCAGGTGTGTTTTAAAGAAATCAAGCTGCGTTGTAGATATGCTCTACTCTCCGATGGGAAGCACCGTGTATATAAGAAAAGGTTTGAAGCTCTGAATGGATTTATTGTTTAAGACAATTATGTTTGTGTAAAAAAGGCGTGCCTCTGCAAAGGAGAGAAGCCTTACGCAGCATGTTAAAAGCTTCTGAGGGCGCGTGCCAAAAATGGCTTGATTTTATAATGTGAATTCATTTTGTTGTGTCACCCACTAGTGGCTATGCAGTAAGCCTTAACAAAAAAAGGTCACGCAGAATGAATTAGTCTGCAAGTGTAAAAACTATAAGCAAATGCAAAGAATCGGACTGTGCTATTCATTATGAATGGCGCTATATGTTATGTCTTAGAGGGTGTTAAATGAATGGGGTGCTAATACTCCAGATGAATTGTTTACACCAGTTACCTAAGATGTGTTAAAGTGGGCATTTTTACTTGTTTTTGGCCAGTAATGAGTCCCACTAGTAGCTGTAATGCCTGATGCCTTATGCTTTTATATGACTAGGGGGCTTTGCTCCCTACTCGCTTCGCTCCCCAATCCCCGGTCTAGCGCTACACGCTAGCCACTTCGCGGCTCTGCCGCTCGCGTATCGGGAAGCGGATGTACAATTTAAACAGATTGTTGTTTCATGGGAATTGCTACATATGCATAACTATTTTACATTACAGCGAGTAACTAACCATAATAAAGAATAGTACAACGAAATCAATTGAAAGAAAATTATGTTTCATGTTGACTTAGAGGTGGGCGGCACGGTGGCGCAGTGGGTAGCGCTGCTGCATCGTTTCCCGGGTCCTCCCAGCGTGGAGTTTGCATGTTCTCCCCGTGTCTGCGTGGGCTTCCTCCCACAGTCCAAAGACATGCAGGTTTGGTGCATTGGCGATTCTAAATTGTCCCTAATGTGCTTGGTGTGTGTGTGTGTGTGTGCCCTGCGGTGGGCTGGCGCCCTGCTCAGGGTTTGTTTTCCGCCTTGCGCCCTGTGCTGACTGGGATTGGCTCCAGCAGACCAGCATGACCCTGTAGTTTGGATATAGCGGGTTGGATAACGGATGGATGGATGACTTAGAGGTATTTATTGCGTTATACGTTTTCGTTCTGCTTTGAAATTAACAGGCAAATACTTTTTAAACTTACAGTTTTACTGTAAAACTTCAGTAAAAACAATATTTTGGAATTAACTTTTCATCAATATCGTATTGAATTTTGATTCCGTGTTTGGACCTACATCATGACAACGCAACGTATAGCTGCCAAAGAATGAATATCGTTTCTTTCCCTCTAATAAATAAAGCGACTTTTTTGAATGTTTATCCCTGTGATTTGTTAATTGCCATAGCATTTGCTGGAAACTGTAAACGTTTTAATACGAATGGCATATCAAGATCTCCTTTGGAGTCTAATGTTATCCGCGGAAGACGTACGCCTGTTAAAATTTTACATGTCAGAATTGTTCGACTAATTCTGAATACAACTACAGTGTAATCTTGTCCTATTGCATAGCCCATCACTCAGACATAAATTACGCAATACCATTACGACATATCCTTCTTTCAACAGTAATTCGGCCGGTGGAAGACCAGACAGTGTTAACGGTTGTAGATATTCCTCATGATATTGTAAGTTGATGTTTTCATCTTCTGCAACATCACCATCAACTGTTTCAGCCGAGTCTATTGACACGCATTTAACCAATTTGCCGTGTAACCGATCGACATTTTTCGCGTTAATTCGTTTGACTTCTTCGATGCTAGGATTGCCCGTGTACTCATTTTTTCTGTTGATAACCCTTCAGGGTGAAATTCTTCAATAGGATTTGGACATAATACGACCTCTTTAATTGGGAACTTCAAGTGAGGAAAACTAAAAATTTATAAGAGCTGAGAGAGCAAGAACTGTGTTTGACAAAAGCATTCACAAGAATGAGAGGTGAGAGGACACACTGAAAAAAAGGGAAATGGCAGGTTGTTA
Source organism: Polypterus bichir lapradei (assembly GCA_026402145.1). NCBI lineage: Eukaryota > Metazoa > Chordata > Cladistia > Polypteriformes > Polypteridae > Polypterus > Polypterus bichir. The sequence goes on from JANRMT010062855.1 coordinate 6,468,474, forward strand.
CATTTACAAGAATGTATTTACTTTATATTGCATGTATTATTTATGCTCCACTTTTGAACATAACTCGATCATGTTTAATTTATTGAGTCTTGAGGGATGTGCAATATACTAATTTCAGTCATTTAGGTAGAAGTCAAAATAGTTATATTTAGTCTTCGTCGGAAATTAATACGCACCAAGCGGATGTATCATCAGCAGCGGTTGGATAACTTGGCGGTAAAGTCACGTGACTTTCAAAGCAGCAACAGGTTGTTCGTTTGAGTTATTGTCGCCGGTTAAGAGCAAAAGGTTAGTGAAATAAAAGTTAAAAAGATATACACACAACGAAAAATATTCAGGTATTCATTTAAAATACTTAATCACACTTAATAACGTTACTCCATTTTGTCGTTTTTCTTGTATTTGTTTCACCAAGGGTGGCGCAGTGGTATCGCTGCTGCCTCGCGGTAAGAAGACCCGGGTTCGCTTCCTGGGTCCTTTCTGCGTCGAGTTGGTTTATTGACATGAGCCATGTTTATTTACCATAATTAATTTAACAGAGAATGAAAAAGTTTCATTCATTTTATATAAAAATATCATGTTATTTCAGAATATAATAATTTAGTGCATTAAGAATAATTAAATTATTTTTGATAAAAACAATTTTATTATGTGGAACCGATGTACATATTTTTTTTATTTTAATCTGACATGCCATTTTTTTCAGTGCAGCGGGCGTTAACATGAAATGGTTGAGAGGAAGGCGGGACTTGTAACAATCTCTTGACAATAATCTCGTCTCTTCTCAGGATTTTCTTTTATAATAGAGAGACATCTTTGCACAGTGGTGGCCATCACAAGGCATTTCAATGTACAATACACTTCTTTCCATGTTTAGGTATATGCAGATGTAGCAAATTATAAACATTGGATGCGTTTCCAGGCTGAGGATTTTTTTTATAGTTCCTTACCATAGTAAAAGTACAGTGAAATAATAACATTTTCATAAATTGGTAAATGATATCGACTGAATCTTCAGCCTTGTGCTTTTATTTTGTGACTTTCAATGCAAAGACCACCCTACGCCTCTTTGCAACTACAGGGCATTATTCAATATTCTTTTCAATACGATTATGAGCAGTTGAATTGACTTAATTGATTGAATGTGCAGCCGTGTACTTTTTATAGCGCCTTTCCACAATAATCTCAATTTCATGGCTCTTTACAAGTTACGATAAAGCAGCTCACTCGGGGTTCCAAAGTGAGTAAGTAATGAAGGGGTAAACATTCTGTTGAAGCAGAGAAGCCGCAGTCATACAGTGCTCCTGCTCTGCCTTTATTTCCTGAAGGGGGCGCCCTTTTCCGTGAGTGAGTGACACATCCCAGCCCGAGCTCACCGACTTGCTGAGGCACATTTCGCAGCCCACTGTCAAGTAGCGGCAACAACACCTTTCATTAATTCCAATCCAAGTGCCCGAGTTATAATTTGAAACAAACCGTTTTTGATGTACTGTACAGTCCAGTGGCGTCGTCGATTATTATGATGGGGTCATGGCTTGATCATGGGGTGGCGCTAAACCCCTTATAAGCGCTGAAGCTAGAAAAGGCCCTGGTATAGTCATGACCAAAACTCAAGCGAGATGCTTTCAGGGTGCAATATTCTCATATTCTCATTCTCGCACATCTGATGCCATTTCAACTGAATTAGCCCCTTAAGGCAGGGTGGAGGGGCTGCCGTTAGCACCTGCTCTAAAGGCCTGTACCAGCATGCAGCATCTTTTTGGAAAACAGCATTGGGGACAGCAGTTGAAGACCAATCATGCGAGGAATGGGTAATATACCCATTTCCCACTTTCCTGTGTTTCTGTGAACTGGTGAGCATCGAATTCAAAAGAAAACCTAAAAAACACAAAACCTAAGTCTGAGAGAAGAGCAGGGGTCACACATCACTCTGGACACAGTAGCCCCAATTAACTGGGCTTGGGAGCCGAGGAGTGTTTGAAATGCCCCATGGCAATCAGGGGGGTCCCGTTTGTGCTGAAATCTTACTCTGGTATTATGGGATATACAATAAATTATCTTTGGATCAATTAGGGTAATACTTCAGTTCATGAATCAAATGAATGAGAACTGTGTAACTCATTCTTGAACAAAATGAGCAAGAATTATGTGACTCGTTCTAAGGTAATGATTCCATTCATGAATCAAATAAATAACAGTTGTGACATGTTGGTGAATCAAACGAATGAGAACCACACGACTCATTTGTGAATCAAATGATAAACATGTGACATCTTTGTGAATCAAATGAACGAGACTTGTGTGACTCATTCTCGGGTAATAATTCAGTTCATGATTCAAATGAACGAGAATTGTATAACTCATTCACAAATCACGTGAACGAGAAATGTGTGACACATTTGCGACTGAAATGAACAAGAGTAGTGTGACTCGTTTTTGGGTAATAATTCAGTGCATAAATTAAAAGAATGAAATTTGTATGACTCAATCACAAATCAAATGAACGAGACTTGTGCGACTCTTTTTCGGGTAATAATTCAGTTCAGGAATCAAATGAATGAGAATCGTATATCTCATTCACAAAACAAATGAACAAGAATCGAGTGACACGTTTGTGAATCAAATGAACGAGACTTGTGCGACTCATTTTCGGGTAATAATTGTTAATGATTCAAATGAATGAGAATCACGTGACACATTTGTGAATCAAATGACCAAGAAATGTGGGACTCTTTTTCGGGTAATAATTCAGTTCAGGAATCAAATGAATGAGAATCGTATATCTCATTCACAAAACAAATGAACAAGAATTGAGTGACACATTTGTGAATCAAATGAACGAGAAATGTGTGACACGTTTGTGAATCAAATGAACGAGACTTGTGCGACTCTTTTTCGGGTAATAATTCAGTTAATGATTCAAATGAACAAGAATTATATAACTCATTCACAAATCACATGAGCAAGTACTATGTGACTCGTTATTGGGTAATACTTCATTCAGTTCATGAATCAAAAGAATGAGAATCATGTGACACATTTGTGACTCAAATGAACAGGAATCGTGGCTCATTTGTGAATCAGATGAACAAGAATTGTGTAACTCATTCTTGATTAAAATGAACAAGAATTATGTGACTCGTTCTCAGGTAATGATTCAGTTCATGAATCGAATGAGAATTGCTTGTCTTGTTCACAAATTAAGTGAATGAAAATTGTGTGACTTGTTCTTGGGTAATGATTCAGTTTGAACTTGACAGAATTGTTGAATGATATAAGCTCAGTGCATTCAATGAGCTGTAAAAAGTGTGCACTAAATTCAGATTGAAATCAAATAATTAGAAACTAGGAAATTATTGTTATATATGGGTGTGACTGATCTGTTGAATGAGCTAAATGTCAGAAATGTGTTCGTTTTAATATTAGATTTATATATTCTGTTTAAAATAAATCCAATAACGAATTGTACAAAATAAACGAAGTATTCTACTATAAATGTGTTATTACTGCATTGTACTTGTGAGATGAACGGGAGAATCATGAATGACAGAGTTGTTGTTCACCGATAATTATTTAGTTCTCAGTAGAAAGAACAATCCGTCAAGTGGAAGAGAATCCTGACTCAGGCAGGCGGTTCCTGCACATGCGCTTTAAACATATAAACGAAGAGGCTGAAGGCATCACGCATGCGCTTTAGCACTCCTGTTGGTTCCTACAGGATCAACTCGTTCATCATTTCGCAAGTCGCCCGTCAGGTATAAACCATAGAATGTGCTGCATGTACAAACAGCCCATCACACACACACTGGGACAAAATATTTAATAAATAGAAATGTCTCTATGATGAACTCATTCCCAGAACGCACCCGAATGTTGCGCCACGCGTACATTTTCCACCTTATTTTAAAAATAAGAAAGTGCTGTACTTATATTGGCACAATTACAATAAGAAGACACACTAAAACATTTCCTTCATTTAAATGTCATTAACGGCCCTTTTTCATATATTCAAAATTTAAAACGCGTGAATGCAGGTGAGATTTATTTTATATTTGATAATGTATGATTTTTGAAATGGGATATGATGTAAATTTGTAACAGTATGGTTGTGACTCTAAATATTGAGCAGTTATTTTTATGGTTCGCCTTCCTGAGCCCATGCCTAGATGTCAAGCTCCCTATGATTTACTTAATCCTAAGGGATCGCATTCTTCGTAGCTAATTTATTTAACATCCCATAATACAAAAGTACGATTTCAGTGTTCAGCCAACACCGGAGCACTAATGGGCCGTCCTGATTATTAGGGGTTACCGCGCACGCTGGCGATTTCCTGAGCACATCAGAAGCCTGCGACGCGCGTGCACAAACACTCTCCTCCGCACCAGTGCAGGAAACGCGCGCACACACATGCGAGCACTCAACACCGCCTCGCACCTCCGCGCGTGCAGTGCTGTTCACCACATGTGTGCACGCGCATTCACACTTGTGTAGCGCACACACTCGCCTCACGTCACTGCTGCTGGAGTGCCAGGCGTTTCTTCTCCTTTTTTTCGATCCCAGCTCTTTAAATTGCAGGCACCGATTAGCCAAATTTGACCTGAATGGTGTAGATTTTCTCTTGCTCACAATGAAGCGGGGCGCTCATGAGAGCATACACCTTGCCAAACGGGACAGCAGATGAGTGAGTCAAGCTTTCCTCTTTATAGTGCCTTTCATAATCCACTCCTGAGTGCACTACATCAGCAGTTCAGATCAAGCTGCAGAGGCGGTGAGGGAGCGCCAACGGTGGGGTATGAACTGCCTCTGGACCCAAAGGTCGCCTGCTGTCACCGTGTCACTTGACTTGTCTCGTTTGAGTGCATCAGCACTAATGTCTATTCTCCCTCATTTCCTGTAGAGAAAATTCTGACAAAGAAGGTCTTTGTGGGTGTTGCCCAGGACAAGCTAGGTATAATGGGCATGTTGTGGCACACGGATACTAACATGTGACATGCACGCCTAGCCCCTCCCTTCCTGCCCCGACCCTCCCCTACCTTTTCCTCCAACATTTATGATAGTCGAGGCGTGTGCCCGCAGCCCAGTCACTCTGTCACAGACACGCCCTGGCGCAACTGCATGTGCATCACCTGCAATGGCCAAGTCTTCTGCTCCCCTTGATGTAACACAAAGACGCCTGGCCGAACGCTTCGGTGCGACCTACTAACTCTGACATCTGCATGAAGAGAATGGCGAACAACTGACCCAAAAAAAATAAATAAATAATGTGTGGCCAGCCTGCATGCGGTGTAGATGGCGGGTCTGGATTTGCTGCTTGCTGATTGGCTGGGCTAATTCTGTGCTTTTGCATCCATGCCAGGCCCCTGTCTGACAGAAAAGAGCCGATAGGGGGCCTCAGTGTGCCTCCTGCGCTCTCCATTGCAGCCTTTACCCCAGGATCTCTTGTTCTTCTTGCTCTGGCATGTAGTGCCTTAGTCCAGTTTCTATAATTTAAGCCCTCTTGTGCAAGTGGCTTGCGACATACAGTGCATTACTGTAGTTTTCAGATTTTATCTACTGTATAGTATGGCCAATGATGTTATTACCCTGTGACTTATTACTTTCAATGCAGCAGCATATAGTGCCAGTTATACTCCCGTTTCTGAATTTTAACTGTGCTATTATCCTAAGTCCTCTTATTCTGTTTGCTTGTGGCATATAGCTCCGTATTCTATTTTTCACATTTTGACTATACCATGGGCGGCATGGTGGTGCAGTGGTGGCGCTGCTGCCTCACAGTTAGGAGACCCAGATTCGCTTCCCGGGTCCTCCCTGTGTGGAGTTTGCATGTTCTCCCCGTGTCTGCGTGGGTTTCCTCCCACAGTCCAAAGACATGCAGGTTAGGTGGATTGGCGATCCTAAATTGTCCCTAGTGTGTGCTTGGTGTGTGGGTGTGTGTGTGTGCCCTGCGGTGGGCTGGCACCTGCCCGGAGTTTGTTCCTGCCTTGCACCCTGTGTTGGCTGGGATTGGCTCCAGCAGACCCCTGTGACCCTGTGTTAGGATATAGCGGGTTGGATAATGACTGACTATACAATGACTTATGACGCTATTACCTTAGAAATTATTATAACGCTTCTTGCTGCCACATATTGTTTCTTACTCTGGGATATCATTTGTGAACATGCATGGAGTCTGCCTTTTTTTTGACTTTGTGAGCCTGGAGAGTCTACTTTATCTACTATATGAAATGGTCATATTTCTAAATTCTTATATACTGTATATGGTGACCAACGTTTTATCATATTCTTTGTTAAATAGCAAATTAGAATTTATTTCATATAGGTTATTTGTGTAAAAAAAATAACCTGCTCCTTAATCTCTTTTGCAAAGTTTTTTGGCGGTTTAAATGTTAAATTAATGAACTTGCTGTACAGGTTGAAACGTAAGTAATCAACGTAGACCTCTGTGCAGTGCACTATCTATTGGAATGTATTTTGTATTGCAAGTAGCAATAAAATGCATTGTATTTGTCATTCCAACAGATGGTGCATGGCAAATGTTTGTAGCAATAAGATGCATAAATATTTTACCAGATGACAAAGCATAATCTATGGGAGGTTCCTATAACCCCCATACGTTAAATAAAATTGGTATACTGTATTCTAGCTATTTCTGTCTGCTTTGACTAAACATTATTTGTCAGTTAGTGATAGGTTATGCTTTGTCATCTAGTAAAATATTTATGTATCTTATATAACTAGGAAATGGCTCTTACATTTACGATGCACCATCTGTTGGAATGACAAATGCAATGCAATTACTACGATTATTTGTGACTCACCATCTGTTGGAATGACAAATGCAATGCAATTACTACGATTGTTTGTGACTCACCATCTGTTGGAATGACAGAGACATAGCAACTGGACAGACACACAGACACAAAGCTTTGGTTAATGAAAAAGTTAGGAATGCGGCATCTAGTGAAGAAAAACATACAATAGCTGGTGACAGACATGAACAGCAAGTTGAGCTCCTGTTGCAACAGCGCCACCTAACACTGTCTCTAATGAATAACAGGCAATGGTTTTGCCTAGCAAACTGTGACAAATATTTGTATTCTCACATGCTTATCTAAAATGGCTGGTCTTGTAAGAGTTAGAGCCAGGGGGCACCAGCAAGCTTGCTGTCAGCTGAACAAAATTGCTTCTATAATGCACTCGGGTCTTAGATGCTTGTAGAGAAAGACTTCTAATTTAACGTGTGAGCTGCGTTGCTGTGGTGAGGGCATTGGGTTGGGTGAAAGTCAGGATGGCATCACATGCTGTGGTCTGCATGCAGCTGCACAGACCCCGCTTTATCTTGACAGAACTGCAGGTGGCGCTGTGCCCTCATCAAGCCGTATCTTTGCTTTGTGGCTCTGCCCACCTAAACACCACTCCCGTATTTCTTATCAGTCATTCTTAATATGGCAATTTTTGCCAAGAATATAACAGCAAGATAAATCACAGCTTCGGAGAATGCTGGCACCGAAGGGGTTAAGGGCATCATTTTTAATGGATTTTCTTCATTTTTTTTGGGAGCATCCCTGAAGGAAATGCCATTCTACCCTCTTCAGATGTGCACCTGCCAAGCCAGAAGGAAGCTGCTGTGCTAAAGTAAAGGCCCTTAGCCCCCCCCCACCTTAAACCCCAGTCTTCCCCCCAACCCCTTTTCCTGCCCTGTGAGCCCCAAGGTGCCGAGCTCCCCCACCGCTGTGCTCGTGGCAGGAAGGGCAGCCAGAGGGTGAGGAGAGCTGGCTGGCTGGCTGGCTGGCTGGCAGCAGTGTCCTGGATGCATGGCTCCATCTCTTGCCGCCCAGCTGCATGCCTGGATGTCATCTGTCTTCATGCCTGTCTCGTGTCTTTCATGTGTGTTTGTGCAGAGGCTCCAGCAGGAGGCAGTGTGCCACGTCTAAATGAGGGAGATGTAACATTAGTTGACTAACTGCCATTCTCCAGGGCCTTTTCTTCCCCCTCCTCCAACCCTGCTGTTCACGCACGCCGCCTCACTCTCACCCCTTGGCACCGGAGCGGCCTGCCCGCTCTCGTCTCATTCTCATTCTCATTTCTAGCCATTGTGTCACCTTGCCTCGCGAGAGGAGCACTAAAACAGTTGCCACGTGTTTTCTGCAGTCAGAAGGTCAGTCTTAAGGAGCGCGTATTCTCCAGCCCCAGGAACTCCGCTGCTAAGGGGAAGGCGTCCCCTCAGGGCCAGGGCATCCGCCGCTCTCCCAGCGCCGATAACAGCATCGAGGAGAGTCCCAGCAAGGTGCCTAAGAGCTGGAGCTTCGGAGACCGCAACCGGGCGAGGCAGGCCTTCCGGATCAAGGGAGCAGCGTCTCGGCAGAACTCAGAAGGTGAGAGTATCTGATGCCTGGCACTGTTATATGTGTGTGTGAGTGTGTGTGTGTGTGTGCCCATCACTTGCGTTATGGAACATGAAATGCTGCTCTGTTTTCCATGTGGCCTTTGTGAACAGGATGGCTACAAGAAGGAGATGCTGTGCTCCTGATGGTGGTCTATCAGGGGGAGGTTGTAGCTGGAGAGATGGATGGCATATTCAGGTCAGAATCTGGAGTGGCTGTTGTGTTTTGTCACCATGGGGTCACGCCACTGCTGCTGAGTGAGTAAGTGTACAGCCTCCCTAAACATTACAGGTTGCAGTCGTGGGTGTCATGAAGTGCCACCTAGCTGCAGTCTCCAGGCCTATGTTGGACCAGGGTGGAGTCTGTCCTGTAGTTTCGCACCTGGTCTATTGGGGGCGCTGTGGTGTTGTCTCCTGGGTCTTCTGCCTTGGCAGGTAAGTAGCTGCTGGCAAAGCCATTTAGTGGCATACAGCGGAAGGAGAAATTGAGAGATTTGTGGTCACACACTTATGAGTCGGCCATGAGAATGAATTTCAATCAACAAGCCTGAGATTTACGTTCAGACGGGACGTTAGACCTGAGCGGCTCTCCTGTTCCCTGTTATGCCCTTCTGAGCTTATGTTTTGCCACTTGGGAGGCCCAGGGAGTCTCATGGTGTCCTCATGCTCATCTTCATTTCGATGGCGTATGTTGTATGCTGTTAGCTCAGAGCTCATCCCACTTAACTCCAGTCTGTCATTTGTAAATGTCTCTGAAGTGCGTAGGCCTGCAGGTTAGACACGTAGGCTTTTTCATGGGGGGCTCCACTGCGGTTATTCACTTATTGTATGAGGGAGCCGAGTGTTCAGCCATACAGTGTCTTGAAAAAGTGTTCAAAATGTTTATCCTTGTAAATTATGGTGTTACGATCTGGAGACAGAGATGAAGATGACGAAAGAATGAAAGGCCTTCAAAATGAGCCGCTTGTAAGCCGTGTAGAACAAGTGTTGTGTGACCGAAATGTGTGCAAATCCCCTACAACGAAAGCCAATGCACTCTAATCACGATGTCTGAATTGTTTGATTTGTCATTTTAAACTGTGGGGCAGATGGGGGGATCAAGGAACAAATGGGTCTTTGTCCCAAACATTATGGAGGGCACTGTAGTTATGAAGGAAAGAGTTCATAGATGGCCACACTTTGCCAGTGTTTAGACTTCAATTTCTGTTGGTTTTTATGCCCAGTTTTGACCGTTCACTTTTTTTTGGACAGCTGTGCCACCCAAGGTGGTTATTTTTTTTTTTTGTGTGTGTGCCCATGACCCTATCATATGTGAAAAAAAAATGAAAAAGTACTTGGGCAGCTCCTCGTTTGTTGGTATTTTTCCACCTTCCTTTATGCTGTTATGGCCATGTACTGACAGACGTCTGGACAGAAAAGGGTCAAAACTCAGAAATCAAAATTACACGCAATGAAGTCAAAATGACACGAGCAGAAGTCAAAACCAGAGAAACGTTTAACAGAGAAGAGGCCATCAGAAGTGCTTTGACAAGGAAGTGATCCCTGGCTGACCTGTCAAAGGGTGACACCCTCAGAGGGGACTCCCCTAACAACGCGGGCAGCGATGATCGCGAAAACCAAAGTGGTGGCCGAATCACCGCAAAATTGAAAATTTTGAACGAGGAAATGAAAAATAAGCATCAGGATCAGAACTGACAACCATCCAAACCGAGTGTCAGACCTCTGAAATTGCTCCCGAGAAGACAGAACAAATTAGACTAGAGATCAATTCATCACAGGTGCCTCATGGTGGGGATCCAGCTCTGCACCATGTGAGTGAGCCCTCATGTATATTCAAGTTAGCTGGCCCTGGTTATCGGTTGGCATTTGGCATCAGTAGTCAGGCACACAGCAGCAGGGTTCAGTAACACTGTAGTGGTGGGCCGCCCTACAGACAGCGATACTCGCTTTTTTTTAATGGCCTGGAGGGAGTGTCTGTGGCTCATTTTCACATGAGCTGCAAGTAGTTGTGCCAACTAAATTTGGTTGCAAGTGCCAGGCTAATGGCATGAGGAGAGTAAGCCAATTGGGCCAACGATTAACACTTTTGAAATGTGAAGACTCCTTATGATGTCACGGTCTTGGTGGCTTGAGTGGCTTTGCGCATCTCGACTTGTTGGTTGAAATTAGTGGTGCTGGGCAGCAGTATTTCGACTTGGTGACTGGGTGAGTGAACGAATGGATGAACGGAGGAGCGAGTGCACCATCTTGTCAGTGACCACTTGCCAATTCTACCTTTAACCGATGTTGTTTCCATTTCTCTTATTGTTGCAGCAATTGAAGGGTTAATCAGTAAGAACTCATGCCACTCTGACTCGCACGCACACTGCTGCAGGGAGCCGTGGGCAGTGCCAGAGAGGCATGCATTCTCCGGCCGTGTCTCGTTTTTCCCTGGCTCATCTCAATGCATTTGACCCTGCATGTCGGACGCTCTCTTCCTCCCCAACCCTCTGTCAAAGTTCAAGACTGCATTTGAAGCACGCTACCCCCAAAGCATCATGGCCTCACAGACAGTGGACACATGGTCCTCTGAAAACCGCACCACCCTAGATGAGTCCTTCCCAAGGTTATGGAGCAGACATGTGAGGAAGGGAGCGCTCACCATGTTACTGCCTCTCCCAGTCCCCCACATGCCCAGACTGGGCATCCTGAGGCTCCTCCTACATGGCGAATGACAAGTTTCTGTGAAATGCCCATAGTGCCACCTTTGGCCAGGAGTCAAGGTAGACAATGACTCATTGTCAGCCTCAACCTTAGGGAAGTGGCCACCCTGTATGTGCCCAGATTACCAGTGGTCTCAGATAAATAAGCCAGTCGGCATTGCTTGGGCCATGAAAGAAATTCGGAGGACATTTTTACTTTTCTGAATGTCTCCATGTTTGGGGGGCCATGATGCAAATTTAACCCCTTAATCTCTAGAATGACATCTGTTCCCCAAAAAGCGCCTGATTGCGCTGGTGCGTGTCTCATGGGGCGCACCGGGGGGTGGGCTAAGATGGAGGTTAATGGGTTAAAAAAAAAAAGGTAAGTGATTAGCTTTTGGGAAGTTGCTGGACACAGCGAGTTATGGGGTTTTGTTCCTTTCTAGAAGCCAGTCTACCTGGGGAGGACATGGCGGATGACAATAAAAGCTACAACTGTGAATTTGTCACCCAGGATTTGACTCCGGGTTTGAAGGTCACCATTAGAGCTGTGTGGTAAGTGTGGGTGCTGACCTGGCAGGGGGGTTTGAGGTCATGTTGAATATGTACAGTCAGGTCCAGAAGTATTCGGACAGTGACACCATTTTTATAATTTTGACTCCACAATGGATTTGAAACAAAGCAATCAAGATGTGGTTCAAGTGTAGACGTTCAGCTTTAATTTGAGGAGTTTAACAAAAATATTGCATGAGCTGTTTAGAAAAGACTGACATTTTTATACATGGGTCCCCCACCTCCCCCTCTATTTTCAGGGGTCCAAAAGTATTTGGACAGACTAACATGATCATAAATGTAACAATCATTTTCAATATTTGTGTGAAAGTCCATTACAGTCAATGACTGCTTGAATGAAGTCTGAACCCCTGGCCATCTCCAAGTGGTGGGTTTCCACCCTAGTGATGCTTTGCCAGGCCTGGCTTGTTTGTTGGAATTCCGGCCATCACTTTTGTCTTCAGCAAGTGAAATGCATGCCCACTTGGGTTGAGGTCAGCTGATTGACTTGGCCTTTTTGAAGAACCTTCTACTTGTTTGCATTGAAGAGCACTTGGTTTGCTTTCACAGTATGTGTTGGCTCATTGTCCATCTGTACCGTGAAGTGTCATCTTATCAGTTTTGCAGCATTTGTCTGAATCTCAGCAGACAGTACAGCCCCGTACACTTGTAACGGTTTGCGGTGTGTATGTGTTGGGTGTCATTGGCAGTTTGCACCTTTCCTTAAATCTGTTAATAGTGAAATGGCTGGATTTGTAATGTCAGCCAATGGTTATTGTGGACGAGAGCTGATGGCTTGGAAGGCCAAATAAACTGTAAGGAGTGAAGCCGATCCTAATTAAAAGGCCGAGGCAGGAGAAGAAGGGAAGAGAGGCGCCATATCAGAAGGAGAAGCCAGACGTAAAAGACTACCCACGGAAGGAAGTTAGGTGAACCCGGGTTCATGTCAGGAAGAATCGTTTTCTTTTTCTTGTGTGTGTGGGGAATTCGGTTATTTAGGTTATTTTGCCCTCAAGGCCAAGCTTATTAGTGTGCCAACCGACTGTTTGGTAGTTAGCCCATGCAGCTGGGTTCATCCCCTCTTATGATCTGCGCCCTAGGCAAGTGCCTAATTTGCCTTAATGGTGGCACTGGCCCTGATTTGGGAGAGGACTTGATGGGCCAGCATAAGGGACGGTGTCTGATGGGAGATTCACAGGACGGCACATCCTTCACAAGAACTGACTGTAAAGGATTATTAATAACTGTGAATGTTTAAAGGGCTCTTGTTATCATTAATTCTTTTCTTACAATCGTTATTTATGTATTAGTGGTTTGTTTCATGATTCATGTGTGCTCCAGTGCAGTGTTAATGTACAGTATACTGGGGGTTTGTTTGTTTTGCACATTTTCTTATTAACGTTTCTCGTTTAACTTGACATTTGCTTCCATTTGAGTGCTTCTCTACTTGCTGTGGTCTAGTAGGAAAGTAGTGAGTATTGTTAGTCGCTCGCGCCCCGGATTATTTGTTTATTTTCTTCTCTCTTTAATGCACCACATATAATAATTGTACCGGCTTGGGGAGCGGTACACACTTCAGAATTCATCCTGCTACTTCTGCCAGCTGTCATATCATCAACAAACACCAGTGACCGACTTCTCTTGGCAGCCAGGCATGCCCATACCGCAACACGGCCTCCAACATGCTTCACAGATGACGTGGCATTCATCAGGTCACGAGCCATTCCTTTTCTTCCCCATACTCCTCCTTTTCCACCATTCTGATACATATTGATTTTAGTTTTCTTAATCCAAAGAAAATTGTTCCAGAGATGGAGAGGCTTTTTAAAAATGTCTTGTGGCAAAGTTTAATCTGCCCTTCCTGTGCTCGAGGTTCATCAGTGGTTTGCACCTTGTAGTAAACCCTCGGTCTTTACTTTCATAAAGTCCTCTCTTGATTGTAGACTTGTAGAGTGAGAGGTTTGGCGAAATGTTGTGAAAGGGTTCTTCTTCCCCAAGGATTGCACAGTTGTCTTCTGTGGTCTTCCAGACTTTCTGGAGTTGCTGAGCTTACCAGTGTGTTCCTTCTCTTTAAGAATCTACCAAACGGTTGATCTGACCCCTCCTGGTGTTTCTGCTATCTCTCTAAAGGGTTTGCTTTGGTTTCTCGGCCTAACAATGGACTGCATGGACAGCTCTTTGGACCTCCTATTGAGAGTTCACAGTGATGCCTTCCAAATGGAGTCAGCTCCAGACCTTTTACCTGCTTAATAGTTAATGAAATCGTGAGGGGCCTCCTCACACCCGGCTATGGAGTAGCTGGTCAGTCACATGTCCAAATACTTTTGAACCCCTGGAAATGGGGAGGGGGGGCTATGCAGAAAAATGTCCGCCATTCCTGAACGGCTCATGCAACGTTTTTGGTAAACCCCTTAAATTAAAGCTGAAAGTCTGCACTTCGATCACATCATGGATTTCTTTACTTCAAACCCATTGTGGCGGGCTACAGAGCCAAAATTTGGAAAATGGTGTCGCTGTCCAAATACATACAGACCTGCCTATAAGTTGCAGAACCGTCTGAAAGGTTGGTGGAAACTGAAGAGGGCACGTGTTACTGCACAAAGTGGCTGATTTTACCGTTTTCTTTGTGATTAAATACAAAACATAATAATAGTAGGAGATCTACAGTGGGTATTGAAAAGAATCCCCCCCTTTGAAATATTCCCATTTTTTTTGCTTTACAGCCTTAAATGAAAACACACAAACCAATAGTTTTTCCAGCTTTACTTACTCAATGCAATCCATAACATCCAAGTGAAAGATAGATCGAAAGATAGATAGATTGAACAGCTACAGTTCAAAAGAATTTAAAAAATAAAAAACAAGAAATCCTGAGATGAATAAAGGATCCCCCCCAAACCCAAACTCAATCAGGTGTCAGTGCCCACCATTTCCATTGCGGTTAATGGCTTCCTTCCACCTGTGATCAGTTGTAATGAGTGTGATTAGTGAAGCTGTTCCCGGAGCATTCATTCCCTTCCTTGGTATTGCAAGTGACAGCAAACAAGTGACTATGGGTGGCAGGCCACTTTCAAAAGATCTCAGGGATAGAGTTGTGGACAGACATAAGGCCGGAGATGGAGACCAAAACATCTCAAAGGCTTTATCAATCCCAAGGAGCTCAGTAAAGGCCATCATAAACAAGTGGCAAGTGTTTGGTACTACTAGGACCCTCCCTGGACCCTCTAAACTGGATGGAAGAGCAAGGAGGAAACTGGTCAGAGAGGCAACCAAGAGGCCAATGGCCACTTTGAAGGAGCTACAGGATTTGATGGCAAAGAGTGGTCATGGTGTGCATGTGACAACAGTTTCACAAGCGCTCCACAATTGTGGCTTGTTCAGGAGGGTCGCAAGGAAGAAGCCACTTCTCAAGAAAGGCCACATGAAGGCTCGTTTGAGCTTTGCCAGAATGCACCTTGAAGATTCTGATGCCAAGTGGAAAAAGGTCTTATGGTCAGATGGGACCAAAATCAAACTATTTGGCCTCAATATCAAATGGTACACCAATGCAGCTCACCATCCACAACACACCATACCTACGGTAAAGCATGGAGGGGCAGCATCCTGTTGTGGGGGACCTGGGGCTCTCATTAGGGTAGAAGGAAAAATGGATGGGGCTTGAGGAAAACCTGCTGCCCTCTGCCAGAAAGTTGAAGATGGGCAGAATGTTCATCTTTCAACACGACAACAACCCAAAACGCACAGCAAAACTGACCACACAGTGGCTGAAGGAGAAAAAAGTGAATGTCCTCGTGTGGCCAGTCAGAGCGCAGACCTAAATCAGACTGAAAATCTGTGGAAAGATCTGAAGATAGCAGACCACCAACGCTCACCATCCAATGTGACCGAACTTGAACATTTCTGTAAATTACGGCAAATATTACTCAATCTAGATGGGCAAAGCTGATAGAGAAGAATCACCAGACTCAAGGCTGTCATTAAAACAAAAGGTGAGTCAGTAGAATGACATTGACATTGGGGGGGGGGGTCCTTTATTAATCTCAGTAGGTCTTGTTTTTGATTTTGTATAATTCTTCGGAACTGTAGCTGTGATATATTTCACTTGGATGTTAAAGGTTGCATTGAATAAGTAAAGCTGGGAAGAAATTTGTTTTGCGTGTGTTTTCATTTAAGGCTGTAAAGCAAAAAAAATGGGAATATTTTGAAAGGGGGGGATTCTTTTCTATACCCACTGTAAGAAAAAAGAAACACTTTTTAAAAATGCTCACTCTTTGAAGTGTCCGAGTCTGCGTATATTTATAATATTTGTCATTTCTCCTCCCAGTATAATGAAGTTCATGGTGTCAAAGCGCAAATTCAAGGAAAGCCTGAGGCCTTACGATGTGATGGATGTGATCGAGCAGTACTCGGCGGGGCACCTCGACATGCTGGCTCGCATTAAAAACCTCCAGTCCAGGCAAGCACCTCCTCCACTTCCTTCGTCTTCCTTTGTCTTCCTCTGTCTGTGTTAAGAGCAAAGGGCGACCCAGTGGGTCCCGTGGGGTAAAGCAGAGCTTTGTAACGAGTGTCAGACCCTTAACGTTAAGACTTCTGCTTTCAAGCTCTGCTTGTGCTGAGTGCTCGGTGCCTGTCATCTGTGTGACTCACTCAGCCGACAGGCTACCATAAACACAATCAATATGCAAATATATTCCAGCAGGGGGCAGCATGGCTGTTTTTAAAAGACAAAAACAGAACAAGAAAAAAAAAAACTTAAGTGCTGCAGCCTTTTTCTGAATATGCTGTTGTGCCGGACACAGAAGGGGGCGCCACTGTTCAATGGAATATATTTTCTTGTCTATTTTATTTTTTGGTTTGTTTCTTTTTGTTTTTCTGTCTTGTTTCACATGTTGCTTCATTCTGCATTTTGTTGGTGTCTTTTCTATTTACTTTGCCAGGGTAGATTTGATTGTGGGCCCTCAATTGCCCTCAACTCCCCGGCATAAGAAGTATTCAATCAAAGGAACTGTCTTATCATCCAAAGATTCACCCCAATACTCTCCTAGGTTCGGATCCACCAGCCTGTGTTTGTTTTTATTTGTCTTGATGTGCAGCAAAACACCCTTTGATTTCTAGCCCCCTGTTGGGTTCTTTCATCCAGCACCTTTCAGAGTGGGCCGCTCACATTACTTTTTGATTGGCCGGATTTGCCTTTATTCTTGCCATGAATAAATGGACGGGAGCCAAGAACCCTAAGAACTTTGGACAAATCCGGTCCATTGAGCCAAAGAGGGTTTTGCTGCAATGCCTGTCATGATTTGCTGGGACGGTGCTGTGCATCAGGCGAGGCATTAGCCTGCATGTGAGCATGAGGCATGGACTAGCATGCCCCTTTGTAACATCTTCATCACTTGAATCTCCATGAATGCATGAGCACAGCAGCAGCAGTAGCAGCACTTGAGGTTCCTCTGCTCAGAGTTTGGTATCGAGGACAGCCTGATGTTCAGAGACCAGGGCTTAGTGTGAAGTCTCATGGCAATCTCTCCATAAAGGTGATGGCTGTCAAGCTTCTTCTTCCATCAGGCTGCATGACTGTTCTGCATAAACCCTGAGAGCTCAGCTGGAGTCACAATCCATTCAGGCACCCCAAGGGAAATGATGGTGTATGCATGACATTGTTGGCGATGGTAAGGTAAATTGCTGTCCAAGTCACTGAAGCTGAAATCTCAGAAACAGTACCCTACTTTGGTGATGTTCTCCTTGGAAGGCACTATATCCAGTAATAACTGACCACTAGCTGACTGGTGTGACCACCTAGGTGTAGCGAGGCAGATCTGCTGCCCACCAGTTGCTCCTGCTCCATCTGGATTACTTGTCCAAAGCCTTGCTTGCTTTTTTTTCATTCACCGGTCTTTGTCTCATGTGTCTCCCGAAGAAAAAGAATGAAGGCATGCGTGACGCATGAAGCGTGATGGTGAAGCTACAAATTCACTTTTGTAAAACACCACTAGTGGGCAGCCTCAAACTCACTGAGGCCATCTTTTATATTTCCCCCCCTTGCCTTCAGAACAGGAAATCACAGGCATACAGGTGCTGTAGGGCTGTCTCTTTGAAAAAGGCACTAGAAATATGAGTCCAATCTTTACCTAGCGGTGCTGCTCTATGTAAGGCTGGGCAGTCGCCCGGGGGCCCCACGAGCATAGGAGCCCCATGCTAATAATCTGTTTATGTTGCTGAGCGGTTGTGCCGGTAGGGGGCCCAGTGCTCTGCTTTGCCCGGGAGCCTATAATGTTGTTAAGACGGCTCTGGCTCTACTTGCACAACAACAACAACAACATTTATTTCTATAGCACATTTTCATACAAACAGTAGCTCAAAGTGCTTTACATAATAAAGAATAGAAAAATAAAAGACACAATAAGAAAACAAAATAAATCAACATTAATTAACATAGAATAAGAGTAAGGTCCAATGGCCAGGGGGGACAGAAAAAAAAAAAAAAAACTCTAGACGGCTGGAGAAAAAAATAAAATCTGCAGGGATTCCAGACCACGAGACCGCCCAGTCCCCTCTGGGCATTCTACCTAACATAAATGAAACAGTCCCCTTTGGATTTAGGGTTCTCACGGAAGGGCTTGATGATGATGGTCACGTAGACTTCTGGCTTTTAATCCATCCATCATTGTTGGAGCATCATGAAGCTTTGAGTAGGTGGAGGTGGCGCAGGCCACCACCACAAAGAAACTGGAAAAAGAAACAGAAAAAGAGAGTAGGGGTCAGTACGGATTTTAGAGCCACCATGAGTAGTTATTATGAGGAAATTGAACATACAGAGTATCAGGATTAAGTTAAATTAAGTTAAATTGAAGTTATAAAAAAGGCCATGTTAAAGTAATGTGTTTTCAGCAGTGTTTTAAAGTGCTCTACTGTATCAGCCTGGCGAATTCCTATTGGCAGGCTATTCCAGATTTTAGGTGCACAGAAGTCTAAAATCAGCAGAGGGCGCCACTGACCTTTGAGCAGCCAGGATGTGATGATGATGTGACTCCTCTGATCCATTGGAGCTTCAAAGGAAAGGTTGGGTATAATTTTAATTTAGGTCAAAGCCATTTCTTCATAATCATGATATATATAAGTTTGTCACATGAAATTGCATTCTAAAATGAAGCATATTTTATATATTAAATAAATAATTAGCTTGCATTTGCATTTTAGAATAGACCTACTGGGTACCGGGGTCCCTTTGTGAAAAAGCAAAATCCTTAAAATTTACGAAATATGTCCAACTTTGAAGTAGTGAAGGTTTCAATTTCAGAAAATGTAGCTTCCGCTTTTCTGTGTGTGACTGAGACAAAAAAGTGAATTGAAAATAATACATTTTACCACAGACTCTTGGTAAAGGGCTGCATTCCTGTGGGACCTGCGAGATTTTGATTTTTTGTTTTCAGTGCAGGACTTAATATTAGTGAGCAGACGAGAGTGACTTAACTTTATTTCTGTGGCAGTCCAAGCATTGATGAATGCTTGAAAAATAAACTTTATATATGTAACTTTTATATATTTGTGTGTGTGTGTGTATATATATATATATATATATATATATATGTATACTGTACATCGATCCATCCATTATCCAACCCGCTATATCCTAACTACAGGGTCACGGGGGTCTGCTGGAGCCAATCACAGCCAACACAGGGCACAATGCAGGAAACAAACCCCAGGCAGGGTGCCAACCCACCGCAGGTCACGCGCACACACACACACACACACACAACAAAGCACATACTAGGGACAATTTAGGATCACCAATGCACCTAAACTGCATGTCTTTGGACTGTGGGAGAAAACCCACGCAGACACGGGGAGAACATGCAAACTCCACTCAGGGAGGACCTGGGAAGCGAACCCGGGTCTCCTAACTGCAAGGCAGCAATGCCACCCACTGCGCCACCATGCCGCCCCATACTGTACATATATATATTGTAACAAAAGGCGCTATATAGGCACCTGACCCGACACAGATGGACACGGAGGCACGTATAAAATAAAGACTTTTATTTTTCTTCAGCTGCAGGGCACGTCTTCCCCGTGTCCCCCAGCCACAACACAGTCCCAAGTGTAACACCAACACACCACACACTTTCTTTTCCTGCACCACCACTCCTCCCAGGCAATCTTGTCCTCCTCCACCTGACTCTGGCCGCTGAGTGGTGATTGCTGGCTCCTTTTATTGGGCACCCGGAAGTGCTCCAGGTGCTTGATTGCCGACATCCGGATGTCCTTCCAGGTTTGGTGAAACTAGTGCCCAAAAGGGGCTAGCAGCTCCTGCTGCAGTACCCCCTCACGGTGCCTGTGGAACCCAACAGGGCTGCACAAAACTCCAACCCCCATGAAGCCCTGGAGGAGTCCGTGGCACCGCTGCAACCCAGGGAGGCTGCCATCTAGCGTCCAGGGGGAGATGTTGTGTTTTCCATGCTTGCTACCCTGGTACATATGCTGCAGGGGCATCCCGGCCGGGCATGGGCCCTGGCCATCTGTCACAGTATATATATATATATATATATATATATATTTCACACACTATATATATAGTGATAAAATATCAGGCAGAAAACCGATAAAGGTTTAGGGATGGCCACCCTGTGTACTGTAAAATCAGCACAGCAAATGAAACACATTTTTACAAAGTGGAGTTCACTTTTGAACTGACTAACAAACTGAGATTACGCTAGAGGTATGGTGGGTAGAAGGAAGAGGTGGAGTCAGGACAATGTGAAATGGAACTGATATGGCAGGAAAAGGAATTCTGGGTAGTGGAAATTATGTCATCAAGGTTGGCCGGAAGTGATGTCAGCAAGGGGTGGATGTGACGATGTGGGTTCTGGCTCCACACTCCCATTGCTATTCGGGAGCCCTTCAACCCAACACTGTCGGTATTTTTACCGATGAGCTAGTCAGTGAAGGCAATAAACAATTGAGCAAGGGAATGGTAAAAAAAGTGAAAGTGCTTTTATTTAAAAGAAACAATCAAACAGTGTTCAATTAAAGTGCAGTGCCAAAGTTCTTTAAAAAATAAATAATCCAATAAAAGAAAATGTGGAGGTTAAAAAAAAAACAATAAATAGAAAAAACAACAATCCTTTAAAACTGACGAGGTTAAAACGATCAGGAAGCAGTCTTTAAAAACAATTGACAAACCCGGTGCCTTCTTTTAAAACTAGCGTCTCTCCTGCTTCACCCATCAGGAACCCCGCAACAAGGGAGACACGCACTCTGCAGCTGACCTTCTTCCTACTCCTGCTACTGCTGTCAGTTGCCTCACCGATCCTTGGCTCCGGTCGGCTCCTCTGGACAGCGACTTGGGAATCCCTTAATGGCCAAGGCTCTCACGTTAGGGACACCGCGTTCCGACTCCCGCTAACTTCCGCGGAGAGTCCTGCACCTTCCCGGTCACTCCCGCCCTTCAAAACAAACTTCTGCGAGGATGACCACAACCACTTCTCCGAGGTGTTGGCCAAACACCCAGGCTGCCTTCAGCTGCCTGCGAGCACTCGCCCGCTTCCTCCTGCACCGATTTGCTCACCTGCTTTCTCGTTCCCTGTAACCTCCGTTCTCTTCCTTTCTTGTTCTGTCTTAACTGACTCGCGCTTCTTTTATAATGCGAGGGGCCATAGCAGCTGTAACAAATTTGCCACAGGAATAATCACGGATGTGGGCAGTTCCCCACCTGTGCACTCGGTGAGAAACGCCCACACCGCAGATCACCCGTGGCTTGCTATGGCCCAACGCCCCCAAGCTAAACCGCCGCGAGATCGGTGATTATTTATTTAAAGGAAATGGCCTTTGCTCAACGAGCTGAGGACCCATAACACCACAGTGGATCAATGGTGATGTCACAATGAGTCAGGGAAATAAGAGGAGAGAGGGTCAGGTGAGAGTGGCAACCCCCAGTCTGGCTGACAGATACCACAATTTGATCCTATAAACCATGGGTGTCAAACTCCAGGCCTGGAGGGCCACAGTGGCTGCAGGTTTTCTTTCTAACCCTTTTTTCTAATCAGTGTCCAGATTTCACTGCTAATTAACTTCTTTTCCCTTTATTTTAATAGCCCTGTTTTTAAGGATGAAGTCTTCTGAATTGATTCTTTTCTTCATTAAATGGCAGCCAAACAGAAATGAGAGGTGAAACGAGCCAAGAGACGACCAGCTAAATTGGGGTTTCAAACTCAGCAGACATTTCCAAAACTGTTGATATTCTGTTATTTTCTTGGTGACCTGAGAGATCAGCCTTACTGAGACCTTCACCTTTCTTTATTTTCACATTTTGTTTAATGGGTACAGGTGAGCTGGTCATGTGGAGGCTTGTTTTGTGTCCCATTACTGTCCAGCTGCTAATTAAGCAAAAAGAGACAACTAAGGGGGCTGAGTCAAGCTAATTAAAGCTAAGGCTAAAGAAGTTAATTAGCAGCAAAAACTGATCACTAATTAAGAAGATGGTTAGAATGAAAACCTGCACCCACTGTGGTCCACCAGGACTGGAGTTCGACACCCATGCTGTAAACTGTTCCTCATGCAAACAATATCTATATACAGTATATATATATATATATAGTGATAGATGGCCGGCTGTTCATCCTGGCCAATTCCCCCACGCCGCCAGGTGGAGCCCTCCCTGCAGCATGGAGGTGCCCCGAATGCCAGCAGGGAATTATGGACATTGGAGTTTTCCATTACAGCCCTGCTGGATACCATGGGGGCCCCTAGAGGGCGCTGCAGGGAGGAGCAGTGACTATTTTCCCTACGCCCCGGAAGTACATCCGAGTCACATGGACAAAGTGAATGACGTGCTTCCAGGGTAAAGAAAAAGGACTATAAAAGACTGAGAGAGACACCAGAGCGTTGAGCTGAGCTGAGTGGAAGGGTGGCAACACGTCTGGGAGTGTGGAGGATTGTTTATTGTGTGTGTGATTATTGTGATTTATTTAATGAGTATTGTGGTGGAGAGGGTGCTTTGTGCACTGTGCATTATTAATAAAGTCAACATTTGGACTTTTACTTGGTGTCTGACGTTTGATCGGAGGGTTGAAGAAAGCGATAGCACCCCCAATCTGTCACAGTGGAGTAGTCAGCAGGATTCTCTGGCCGTCCTTTTGGCAGAGGACCTGTACAAAAATTTTCTGTGGGCAGAGAACCCTAAGACAACAGCGTCAGGCCACACAACAACATCGCCAGAACCCACGTTTACCAAGTCCGTTTTGGGAAAGAAGAGGGGTAAGCAGAGCGACAGCATCAGCGGAGGTTCGATGCTCATCACAGAGGATGCTCAGGATGAGCTGAAGAGTGGCTGCACGAGTCAGGAAAGGCCTCCGGAGGAGGATGACTACCACGAGGTACGTGCCGGGGACTCTATTACTAACATCTTTAAAATACCCCATTTTGTTCCATGCACATACCTCAAGGAAGATCCTCCAGAGTCAGCATTTCCCAACTGCTTTCAGTTCCGCAGAGGGAGAGTAGCAGGAGGAAGGAGGCAGTGTTATAATTGCCGACGGCCGGGCCATATCTACCAAAACTGTCCTTGAAAAAGGGGGGATGAAGTGTCTCACTGTTATGATGTTCCCCCTAGGTTCTCCAGGGACTACCATATATGGAATTGTGAAGGTCCGACTGGAATATCCTCCTGGAGGAAGACATTCCTCACGGGGCTGGCCGCTCAGAATCTCGATTCTTCGCTGGGGGGAAAGTACTGTGATAGATGGCTGGCCGTTCATCCCGGCCAATACCCCCATGCCGCCAGGTGGAGCCCTCCCTGCAACATGGAGGTGCCCTGAATGCCAGCAGGGAATTATGGATGTTGGAGTTTTCCTTTACAGCCCTGCTGGATACTATGGGGGCCGCTAGAGGGCGCTGTAGGGAGGAGCAGTGACTATTTTCCCTACGCCATGGAAGTACGTCTGAGTCACATGGACAAGGGGAATGACGTGCTTCCAGGGTAAAGAAAAAGGATTTTTATCTGACCCGGAAGTGTTCCTAGTCACATGGACAGAGATGGTGAAACACTTCCAGGACAAGGACTATAAAAGACTGAGAGAGACACCAGAGTGTTGAGCTGAGCTGGGTGGAAGGGTGTCAATGCGTCTGGGAGTGTGGAGGATTGTTTATTGTGATTATTGTGATTTATTTAATGAGTATTGTGGTGGAGAGGGTGCTTTGTGCACTGTGCTTTATTAATAAAGTCAACATTTGGACTTTTACTTGGTGCCTGACGTTTGATCGGAGGGTTCAAGGGAGCGATAGCGCCCCCAATCTGTCACTATATATATATATATATATATATATATATATATATATATATATATAT
>JANRMT010062855.1:6492443-6514192 GCA_026402145.1 Polypterus bichir lapradei
ATATATATATATATATATATATATATATATATATATATATATATATAGACACAGTGATATACAGTATTTGTAGCTAGTAATCTACGTTTTTTTATTCCTAAACTACCTTCAATAAACTACCAGGTGTGATTAGACATACAGGAATCAAAGCAATATATAGCAAATAAGGGGGTGGGAGTGCAAGGGGGGATCAATAAGGTGGAGGTCACAAAGTCTTATTTATTATGTGCATGTTCTTCTTTTCAAGCCTGCACATGATGGGCTCATGTCATGTCATGCCCTAATGTCTGTTAATGGCGTTTTCATTTGAGAGCCACAATTCAGCCAGCTCTCTGGCACTTTTAGTATTAGCCCTGAATTTTCCTTGCAGTTAAATGTGTGTCCAGGTGAATTTGTATGTGTGTATATCAGATATCGTGATACTGATTTCAGATACTGAATACAGATACCAATACAGATACCGAACCCCACCTTACTGATGCATCACCCCCCTTTGTACCCCACCCTCTCATTTTCTATATATTGCCTTTGATTCCTGTCTGCCTGATTTTTTTTCCTCTGATGATGACACCTGGTTGGTTGTCAAAAGCTTAGGAATTAAAACTATTTTAAGATACGAGATTCATTTTCTCCCTTTGTGGATTACTAGCTACAGATATGCAAACCGCATCACGGACCTTCGCTTCCAAAGTAATGTGTATATTTTAATGGACAGTCCGACATCCCACCCATGTGTTTTTTTTTTTTCATAGTTGAACCCCGGTACCCGTTGGTTCCATTATAAAAGTGTAAACTAGATATTTCAGAAAATGTATAAAATGTGCTTCACTTTAGAACACAGTCGCATGTGGCAATATATATCGTGATTGTGAAGAAATTACTTTGGCTTGAAAAATACCAAATTCATCTTTTAATCTCCTGCAGTGGGCTGGTGCCCTGCCCGGGGTTTGTTTCCTGCCTTGTGCCCTCTGTTGGCTGGGATTGGCTCCAGCAGACCCCATATGACCCTGTAGTTAGGATATAGTGGGTTGGACGATGGATGGATGGATGGATCCTTTAATTACAGCCTTGTCAATCGCCAGCTCCAGTTATTCCCAAATCCAAATCCAAGGTCTGTTTGTAAAAACGCAGACTATAAGAATGTCGCCCACAGCTTGTGCAGCCCCCTTAACCCATCACACCTGGCTTCATTGGCACGCTATCAGGGGTCACTGTTCTGGACACTCGGGTAGTGAGTAGACCACCACGTATTTCGTAAGACTGAGATGGGCACAGCAGTGAGTGAGAAACATAAAAAAAGACATTTTTGTAAAAGGTGCAAGAAGGTTATGAAGTTTATACTGCGGAGTCAATAAATTAAATAAATAATTCATATGTTCAAATCAGTTCAAAGAATAAGCCGGAAAGAATTAAAAACAAATCATCATAAGGTCTTCTTCATAATGAGTGTCTTTAGCCTTTAGCATGCTGTTCAAACAAGTCAAAAAGTTACATTTTTTTCAGCAGGGAAAAATTTTATGACGTGTAACAGAAACGTGTAAATACCAAAACGTCAACACAGATACAGAAGGAAAGGTCTGTCCAGTGTCCACTCCTGGACTGATGCAGATTTAGCTTGTGTCCTTTGTGTGACAGGTTTTTGAGACAGTCACCAACGTCACAATTGGGACAGCAGACACGGGTTTCTTTGCCCACTTTTCTTATCATTTTTTTTTCAGTCATTTGCACAGAGAAGGTAGAATGTGTGATAGACCTGGGGGCGTCGGTGAGCCCCAAACCCCAACACGAACACACAAACAGTCCCGGGTTCAAATAAAGGAGAGTTTATTCAACACAGTTCCACAAGTAGCAAAAACACAAGCACAATATCGTCTCTCCTTTCAATATCTCTCACCACCGCACGGCCCTCCTCTCGTCGAGTGTTGCTCAACGTCCTCCCAGCTCCAAGGGAGTGCGGTCCATTTTTTTAAGGACAGGGGAGTACTTGCAGTGCCAGGGCCACTACCCGATGGAAGTACTTCTTGGTCATACAGAAGACCCACTTATTAGGGAGCATATTTCCCTGCAGCGCCCCCTTGCAGCACCCATGGTCCCCAGCAGGGCTGTGTTGCCGGACTACATCTCCCAGCATTCCCCACTGGTTCCCAAATGGGCGCCGATACAGGGGGCTGCTGCCATCTCGTGTCCCGAGGGAATAACCTGCGTCATCTTTCATTCCCACTGGGCTGTACTTCCGGGTTCAGCTTCTTCTATTCTCCTGGCTGGGATGCCTGTCCAACCCATGTGGCATTTATAAATGTCAGTGCGTGATCTGCATGATTTACAGCCATTATGTTATTGTAGGCACAGTGACGTCCACATTTCCTCAATACGAACATTGATGGTTGCTGTATTATGAACAGTGCTTAGGGGGGCTAACGTCTTTCTTGTCTTTCTACTTGATTGCAGTCATTTTGCCTTTTTGCCACACGGCTGCTTGTACAACGGTGTAGCCTCACGTGACTGAATTCACCCAGCGGTTGGGTCCTCCGGTGCCGTATACGTCAGTTATTACTCTTAGTGTATATGTCTGATAACCAATTCACGTTGTCGTCCCAGTCGCTCAGTTGAAGCAATGGTTCAGTTACAGTTAGCTCTAAAACTGGCTTTACAGCCTATTCTTTACATACCATTACGTTTTGGTTGAAGGCTCCACCCCATTCATGAATATTGATAAGTTTACCTTAGAGTGGCAAAACGCATAGAAATATATGTATACATATATATATATATATATATTTCTGCTGTGGGCTGGCACCCTGCCTGGGGTTTGTTTCCTGCCTTGCGCCCTGTATTGGCTCCAGCAGACCCCCGTGACCCTGTGTTAGGATATAACAGGTTGGATAATGGATGGATGGATGTATATATATATTTTTTTGTAGCAAAATATTGTTTCATCCACTACACAGCAGTAGAATACAGTGCCAAGAGTTATTCGGGCTTGACGCTGTAAAGTGCATCATTACACATCACCCCGAGTCCGACTTGGGCTTAACCATTATAACAGATAATTACCAAGTCACACTCGGAGTTAATTCCAAATAAGTTAAAGTTAAAGTGAACTAAACAATCCCAGGTGAGTAAAACCACCACCACCACTACTGCAGGTACGCCAACACTAGAAAAGGCCCCCCCTAATGAGCATCGCTAGGGCCCATCTGTCGTTACCACAGGTTGGCTCACATCACAGCTCTAGTCGGCTCTGCCTTCCCCTCACACTCTCAGCGATATCTTCACCTCTGCTCTGTGGCAGCAGAGTTCCTCGCTGCGCCGTACCACCGAGAGAATATTCTCAGCCTTCCCAGCCACCCACACCGGCTCTCTGTTGCTGGACCCACCTCACGTCCTTTCCGTCGTATACCCAGTGGGGTTTTGCTCATCCCACCCCATGGCCTTCCTGGTTGGCCACTCGCAGCCTCACCCCCTGCACCTCAATGTGAATTTTAAAAACTCCTTTTCTTAGCTGAGTGACCCTTTGCATCACTTTGATCAACCCCTCTCACTCCTCTTACTCCCGTTCATCTCACCATCTGGTAATTCTTTTCTTTCCTTCCGAGCTCTGTTCTTACACAATCCCACCCCACACTGCACCTGCCGTCACGCTCAAACGTCTCCTCCTATTACTCCTGCTGAGCCGATCTGCGGTCTGTTAATTAACAATCACTCTTGCCTGCCCTGTAGTAATTATTTAATGTAAACAAGACCAGTAGGGGCATCACACTTCGCAACGCAACGGGCACCTCTTAAACAACTTAAGGCTGTAATGATGCGAGTCACCTCCATGCTCCCTCTTCACATTTGGGAGCCTCTCGAACCCAACACCGTCGACAGTTATGACCGACTGAACTGACAGAGGGGGACAAATCATACATAGAGCAAGTGGATGTTGAAAAAAAGAGTGTTCCGTGCTTTTATTAAAACAAAAATCAAAACAAACCAAAAACAGTATCCCCAGTGCAGGGTCCAAAAACCATCCACAATAAATAATCCATAAAAACACGTGAATCGTGGGGGAATAAAAACACAATAAATAAATCCAATAAAAGCAGAGGTTAAAATGCAGTCACTGGCTCCTCCCGATCTCCGCCCACCTCCTTCTTCGTCTCCCCGGCTCACCCATCACTCGCGCAGGCAGGCGGTGGAGAATCGGCAGCCACGAAATTTGTCCCCCGACCCCCTGTCTTGGCTGCCTCCAGACCGCTCAGCCAGACCGTCTGAGGTCGGCACTCCTCCCGTCATCCTTCACGTACTCGCGGTCGTACCTCGGATCCCAAGGGAGATCATCTTCCATGCTTGTCCCACGCCACGCCATTATCCAGTGATGAGGTCCTGACCCTAGAGCGTCACAGCCTAAGCTTCTTCGCGGGGCCCCAGTTCATGCTACCTTTCTCTTCTCGATGTCCGATCGTCCTCCCAAGACTGCTCTTTAGTCGTCTTCCTACCTCTCTTTTTCTCCGATCTATTATTTATTTTAGTTTTTCTCCACCCTCGCACTCACACTTCTCATCTTATATGTGGGGATGTGGCACAGGTGTGGTGATTAGCCGCTCCCACCATCAATTACGGACACGGATGATTCCTCACCTGTGCACTTAAGTGAGGAAATGCCCGCGCCGCATCGCGCCCAGGAACCTCTCCAGCCACACTACCATAAGCCGTGAGTGCGATTATTTATTTTAAAAGGCAATGAGCTGCGGACCTCATCTTACCACAAAGGCGAGCTCAGAAAAGAATCCTGTCACCAAAGCCATGGGGCAGGAAGGAGAAACAACCCTGGAAATAATGTGACCTGCTTTAACATTAACCATCCACTAGAGGGCAGGAGCCCAAGAGGAGGTGACTCAAGTAAAAGTCGAGGTTTCTCTAGGAGAAGTGGGCACACAGTGAATATGAATTCGGGACCTCCAGTGACCTTTAGGATAGCAAGGGTGCAAAATCCAACTGAAGGAGAGCAAACTGAAGCTTTGAGAAGAGCGGAGGGAGGAAGAGCCGAAATGGACAGTTGCTCAAAGTGGGTGAAAGGGGGTACTTAGGGTCTCTTACTTGTACGTGCTCCCCACACTCCATGCCATTAGAATTCACAACACACGCTAAATGTAACTGGGTGCCCTACCCACTCATGTCTGTTATTCCTGTAGGGTCGATCAGATTGTTGGCAGAGGGACCCCAATCACCGACAAGGATCGGAGCAAAGGAACGAGTGAATCGGAGCTGCCCGAAGACCCGAGCATGATGGGAAGGCTTGGGAAAGTCGAGAAACAAGTAGGATTGCTGCTTCTCTCTCTCTGTTTTCTTGCCCTACAGAATGTCAGGCGGTACCCGATAACCGACGCTCTTTTTCTTCTAATCTTAGGTGGTCTCCATGGAACGAAAACTTGATTTCCTGGTCAACATTTACATCCAAAGGATGGGCATCCCGCAGTCAGAGACTGAGGCGTACTTCACCACCAAAGAAGCGGAGCCTGCTCCCCCCTACCATAGCCCCCTGGAGAGCAGGGAACAGATGGATAAGAATGGCTGCATCACCAAGATCATCCGGTCAAACAGCTCGGGTTGTCAGAAGAATTTCGATGCCCCGCCCACTCCAGGAGCTCCACCCACTCACTGCCCCCCCTCCACTTCTTGGCAGCAGCATCCCATAAGCGAGTACCAGCAGCGCAGCCAAGGAAACTCGCCTGTGGCCGACCCATCTTCGCTGGTCAGGATCCCACCTCCACCTTCCCATGAGCGCTCCTCCTGTGGCCACAACGGCAGCAACAAGGCCGGCCCCGAACACCTGCGCCCCGACGACATGCACCTCAAGCAGCACGACAGCGACACTTCCATATCGATCCCGTCCGTCGACCACGAGGAGCTTGAGCGCTCCTTCAGCGGCTTCAGCATCTCGCAGTCCAAGGAGAACTTGGAGTTCCTCAATAACAGCTTCTATGGTGGCATGGCCCCATGTGCTAAAATCAGGCCTTACATCGCTGAGGGGGAGTCTGACACGGACTCTGACATTTGCACGCCCTGTGGCCCATCGCCAAGGTCTGCCACTGGGGAGAGCCCATATGGTGACATGGCCTGGGCCAGCTCCAAGTGAAACCAGGACTTTGGCATCGACCTTTGCCAACATTTGTTCAGCCAACGGGGCAGAGGAGGAAACCAAGGGGCCTCTGACTTAACGCGCTTGTAGTGCCCCCAAACGGGGAGAAGGCCTACGCCTCCTCAGTGTTGCCCCCACCATGGTGACCTTCTTCAGTTTTTTTCTACTCTTATTTCACCCTTCTTCTTCTTCTTCATCTGCCTTTTTACAGGAAGACATTTATCGGGTTCCATCATCTCTGGCGTCACTTTCATGCACTCACTGGATTCACCTCCGTGCTTTTATACATTTCCGGAACATTCTGGTGATGGAGTTCTCACAGACAAGTGTTTTCTTAGAGACTCCCCCTCTAAATGGTCTCGGGGATTGGTGGTCCGTTTGGCAGAATGGCTCTGGTTTTTGCTCGAGGGTGCCTCCCTCCCCAACGATGGAGGCACAGTCAGGTCAACCGTTGCATGTTGCCCAGAGCACAGGAACATTCAGCCATTTTCATAATTTCACTTGGAGGCCCACCTGGGGAGCCTGATCCTCCCATTTCCACTTGGAGCTCCAGAACTCTATTTGAGGAATTTCGGGTTTCTGCCCCGTTCTCATCAGTGGTGGTGGGGGGGGACCCGTGGCATGACAACCTATGTTATCACTTTATGCGTTGCACACTTATCCAAAAAGTATCATGAATGTTCTGCAAAAAGAAAAAAAAAAAGAGTATCTTGTAGTGGTATTAGTCTGCGTTCCCGCGCCCACCCTTCCACCCGCATGCTTCGAGAACAGCAGCGCCCTCTAGTGTTTAATGCACATTATCTTTTCTAGTTTTTACCAACGTGTCATTCTGTCTGCCAGGGAAATTTTTCCAGCCGCGAGAGCCCGCTCAGCATCTGTTTTCTGGACACTGTGCTGAGGCAAATTCCTATATTTTATACAAATGGACAAAGCCATCTTGAGGAGCTATCAGGTAAACAATTTTTTCGAAAAAATTCTGATGTTTTAGGGGTCAGGGGAGTCAAAGAATTCCTTCCCATCACTTTTTCTGGGGGGGATCTGAGCGAATGGCTGCTGTGAAATCAAGACTGGGAATCCATTTCTACCCGCGTGTTGATTGTGTTGGGCATGCCAACTTGGACATGCCCCTGCATTTCACATTTTAGCGTTTTTTTCTTATTCCCCGCAGACTGGCAACTTGAATGTCACTAGGTGGGCTGTGGCAGAGTGAAAAGTTCGCTTTATTTAGACTCCCTCCCCAAACACTTTTTTTTTTTTTTTTAAGTGCTGAAGGTGGGTGACACCTGATGAAACAACGTGGCAGCCTACATGACCCTGAACTAAGCAAAAAGCTTCAGGAGCAGGAGTGGCAGCAGGGGGGCACCAATGAGGCTGGAACATGCCCGACCTCATTTGCATAATGTGTTCCCATTAGTGGCAGAGTATATTGTGTACTTGGTTGTAGAACAGCGCCACCTCTGGTCACCTCAATTAGGGAATTGTGAATTGAAAGGCTGTGTCCACACTTATTACATCTCATTGCCGCTTTCGCCAAAAATATATATTTTTTTTAATTTATCGTGATTTTATGCACATATTGTTTTGTTGTGCCTTGTCACAGTCAGCTGTGTGAAACTCGCATCTTCTGCACTCAGATTACAGCATTCACATGACCGCTCAATGGCCACAAAGGGACGTGTAACCTTCACACTGGGCTGCCTGTCTGTACCTCACCCTCCTGACGTTTGGGTTTCCGCGTCTTTCACTCTGCTCCTCCACTCTGACTTTTTCCACATGAGCAGCAGGAAACTGGACGGCATTCGCAAATTAAGCAAAGCAATAAGACTGCAAGTTCCTAGGATTCTGCTTCGACACATCCCATTCCATCTGTCTCTATAGCGCCTTTCAGTCACACTGGGTGCCTTCTCACCTTTTCGTTCCAGGAGTGCGGAGTCTTAACACCACGCCACCTGCTGGCGGGTGGAAGTTAAAGCGAATCTTCAGTGTCCCTTTATCCTGTCCAGAGGCTTGGATGGACATGTTGCAGGAGCTCAAGTGTGCATTTCACGCTGAGCAATTGTTTTGTGTTCATGG
The DNA here is from genome assembly GCA_026402145.1 of Polypterus bichir lapradei. Lineage (NCBI taxonomy): Eukaryota > Metazoa > Chordata > Cladistia > Polypteriformes > Polypteridae > Polypterus > Polypterus bichir. The sequence goes on from JANRMT010062855.1 coordinate 6,500,641, forward strand.
GTTGGGCGGGGCTGGGATGGGGTGGGCGGTGCTTTGGAATCGCATTCATTTTTTTGCCTTGCTTGCTTCTTGCACTTTCTTTCTTGTAGACGATTCCCATTGGGCTACTTTTTCTGGGAGTAGTGGGCGCTTTTGGGAGTATGCTGGGGGGGTGGGGATGACGTTGGGGTGTTTAGTGGTGCTGATTGTGAAAAGCACTTTGCACTAATGCATTGCATGCTTGGTCTCCCTCGAGCCCCTCCACACCGCATGCTGCATTTACAAAGAGCTCACCCCTGCTGTTTGCCTGCATCTATTTAGCCGCTGCTTTGTGCCTGAGCCAAGTTACTGCAATATGTGCAAGTCTCATTTGGACCTCAAGGGGGCGGCTGTCATCCGCACTCTCTTTGGTTACATTTTACTTTTTGCTCTGTGCCAGCCTTGCCCTAAAATGACATGGAGCCTTTAGGTTGCATGTACTGCGGTACATGAGGCGCCCTCCGGTGGCCGGGGAGTGTCTTTGTGACTTCGCACTGCTCTGTTTACCCGTTTACGTTTTCTCATTTGAGGACCGATCAGTGGAGTCTACATGAGTTTCCACATGCTGGTTCAGCCTTGCTGTCTCCCCACCTCTGCCGAGGCTGTTGATTGTAAATAGCACCGTCTGCACTGATAGCGCCTTTCAAAGGAATGGTGACACGCATGTCTTTTGCAACATCTGAATGACACTATTCTACTTTTCACATGTTCACTAGGATCCGTGTGCTAGAAAGATGGGAAATGTAAAATAAAGTTTCTACAACCTGAAAATTTCCGTCTTGCTGCCTCCTTTATGTCTTTCGGTGGCCTTAAGACAAGAATGAAATGAGACTGAGGGGCTAACTAGAGTGGGGTGTCTACTGATGGCTTGGCTCCACTCTCCTGGATTTGGGTGGCCACCGTATCTCCTCGACTGGGCCTGGTAGGTCAAACCTCGACAGGATCCTTCAAGAAGCTGGTGGTATGTGGCTAGAAATTCTCAGTAGATCCGTTGTATTTGTTGCTCATAGAAAAGGGTGAATTGCCTGAAATTGAACACCTCAAGCGTAGAATCAAATGGCTTTGAAGTCCAAAAGTACAAGCCACCACAAAAACAAGCAGAGGACTGTATTTATAAAGATATATTGATGAAGGACAAAAACCTACAATACAAAACATACATCTACACCAGATTCTATAGAAGAAGGCACATGACTTATGAATTCTGATCTTTGAGTTAATTTGGGCTTACTCTATTAATTCCCATTGTCTTTTTGGGTGACCTTTGGAGGTCAGAGTGTGGGATCAGTGAGGTGTAGATGAATATGTTCTTAGCTAGTTAGTAATTTTCTAACACCTGCATCATGATGGTGGTGTTGATTTGCTCACGGCCACCCCCCACACAGTCCCTCTTGTGTGTATATACAGTATATGTGTGTGTGAAGTTGCTCTGAACGTTTCTACCATATTAGCTGGCTTCATCCTAACTACTGTTAGTGTTACAATCAATAATTCTCTGAATCAAAATAGGCAAACTTATGTTGACCCTTCATGGCTTGGTCATTCTGGACACGAATCATCCCTGGTCCCTTTGCAATTTAGCAAGTGGCTTTTCATGGGAAACATAAATCTACCCTAGCTTAATTTGATCTTTTTCTCTTCTATAGAAAAGGGTACATGACTTTTGAATTCCGATCTTTGAGTTAATTTTGGCTTACTCTATTAATCCCCAAGGAAAATGGTCTTTTTGCATGACCTTTGGCGGTCAGAGTGCAGGGTTTAAGTCTTGCTTGTGCACCTTGCTTTACTTTAGCAAGGTTTGGACTTATGGCTCCCTTGTCTTATACTGATAGTCTCTCACTCTTCTAGTCCTGCACCAGGTTGATGTTTTGGCTGACAATTGGTGCAAAGTTTTGTTCATCAAGGTTGCCAGTCACTAACTTAGGGGTCTTTGTTCACTGACCCAAGTGTTTAAAATGGTGCATCCTGGAGACATCTCTGGGTGTCACATTGTCTGTGATTGGCTGGTCTTAACAGATGAGATCCAGAAACTGCACTCCAAAGAGAGTCCCTGTGAGGAGACCTGACGCTTGATCTGAAGTTAAGAGGGTCTGGCAGCTGTTGCTTAAGCTAAGGATTTGTGTGTTAAAGCAAAACAAAATGAGCAATGCCAGCCTGTCTTAAAAAAGAGGGGGATCACAGCACTGGCTTCATTTCTACAAAGTGGAATGTCCACATGTGGGCTTCCTTGAATTTCAGATTTAGTGGTGAGTGAAGATCAAGACGCAGTGTAATGTTTTGAGTGATGGATTCCTCATCTTCATCTCCTTTCCTTTGTTCCCTTAAGAGAGCAAATAGTACATGACTTTCCATAATTCTTCACCTGCATGGCCTTCAAAACTTGAACTGGAAATGCAAATGAATGATTTAAAAAAATAAAAACAGCTGGGGGGTCCTCATTTTAATACAGGCAATGACCTGCACACACCATCGCTGAAATGGATAATTCAGGTTTTATATGCACACACACACACAGAGACACACAGATACAGAGAACATTGCAGGGCCAATTGGTACAACCTTCACCTTGAAACAGGCTTTCAGCTCCCTGCATGAAGAATGTCTCACAAACTATAAGAGGCAGCGTAAAAGGCAAGCAAATTCTATCTATCTATTATATAGTGCCTTTCATCTATCTATCTATCTATCTATCTATCTATCTATCTATCTATCTATCTATCTATCTATCTATCTATCTGTTATATAGTCCCTTTCACATCTATCTATCTATCTATTATATAGTGCCTTTCGCATCTAACTATCTATCTATTATATAGTGCCTTTCACATCTATCTATCTATCTATCTATCTATCTATTATATAGTGCCTTTCACATCTATCTATCTATTATATAGTGCCTTTCGCATCTATCTATCTATTATATAGTGCCTTTCACATCTATCTATCTATCTATCTATCTATCTATCTATCTATTATATAGTGCCTTTCACATCTATCTATCTATCTATCTATCTATCTATCTATCTATCTATCTATCTATCTATCTATCTATCTCAATCTCTGAAGTTCTGAACCTGACCTCCATGCTACTCTACTTTATGTTCACCACAGGGGGGCAGCAGTGCACCACTTTAAAGTCTCTCATCAATTCTACTTTCCACATCTCAAATTACCTTTCTTTAAATTTAATTTTTTTGGTTCATGTAAAGGACTCCATGAGTCCCAGAGAAAATACCTAACTAGAAAAGAAACACAGAGTTGAGCTGATGTATCCACTGTGTGGCTAAAGGACATCTGACCATCACCTCTCTATCAGCAGCATGTTGGACGTCCCTTTCCAGAATCACGGGTGTTCATATGAAGGTGGCTCTCCTTTACTGTTATAGAAGGTTTTACACGAGATTTTGAAGTATTTCTGAGTGAACTTTGTGTCCATTCAGCATTTGTGAGGTCAGGTACTGATGTTGGATGAGAAGGCCTGGCTCACAATCGACATTCCAAATTGTCCCAAAGGTGTTCAGCTCGGTGGACGTCGAGGCTCACTCAAGTTCTGTTATGTCTTTATGGACCTGGTGGTGCACAGGGGGTCACACTCCTGATGGAAAAGAAACAAGCTTTACCCAAACTGAAGGGGCACAATTGTCTAAAATTGACAAGTTTGCAAGACCGGTTGAGATCTAAGTAATCAAGGAAGACCTCAATTATGGTTTTGTATTTGCCAGTTGGATGCGTCTGTCAGGCTGTTGTCATGGAGGTGAACATACAGAGGACACCATTTTCAACACTCCCCTTCCCTTCTGCAGGTTTCCTCAATCGAAGAGAGGGCACTGTGTCTCAACCTGGCATGGCGTGGTATCAGTCACCATAGATGCCTGAAGCTCATCCTGATGATGAGAACTCTCAGAGACCCATCTTGAGGCTCAGTACTGCCCCCTTCCTGCTCTTCACTTGATCCACACTTGCACAGCTAAACATGTCAACTGAGATGAAACTCCAAGGAGATCCTCGTAGAGTGCGACTCCGCTCCTCGCCGCTCTCACGTACCTCACAGTGATCATCCCACCTTCCTGTCCTCTAGCAGTAGGGCACAGATGGTGCCAATACTTCAGCATTGTTGGTTTAGTTTTCTGTGCTGCCTGAACCTTCTGTGGGGACAACCACTGAGAAGGGAAGATCAGAAGTGTCGAGATTATTATCACTTTCTTCAGTCGGACATGACAGCTTGAGCTTTAAGTGATGACATGGGCCGAGGTTTGAATTGACAATAGAAGGAACTAATTGGGGGGCATGACATGTGGCAAGAGAGAACATGACCACTCTTACTGGCTACCAGTAGCCCAATTGTTCCTATAGCCAAGTGGAGAAGTGGAGATGGTGGTCTTGGGGGTCTCAACTATGTGTAGCCTTGCTGTCACTAAAGGACTTGTAAACACTACCAGTGGCCTTTTAAGGGGAGGCCTTCCATTAGTGTTGGCATCTCTGCCATGGCACAATCCATTATCAGTGAAAATTCATGATGTCCATGTTGGTAGCATCTTTGTCACTAGGATGCCTCTTTGTTTTTAATGGAATGTACAACATTTTGGGGACATCTCGGACATTAAGACAGTTTGTCTCCATTTGTGGTGGCATCTCTGTCATTGAAGGGTATAGCTCTTTTCTGGGAGCATTGCTATTATTACAGGGCTGGTGTTCATCATCATCATCAGGATCTCCATCTCTGCGGTGTCTGTTCTATTAAGGAGTCTCCTGTGTCATTTGTCTACACTATTAGATTCTGTGTCTTGGTTGGGTGGGGGCAGGTTAGTTAATGGGATGGCATTGTAGGGGGTCATCGGTGTCATCAGGCAGCAAGTTTTGAAGATAGATAACTTTAGGGGTTGTCACTATTAATTAGGGGCATATCTCTTTAATTATAAAGACAATCCTGTAATGGAGACATGTCTCCTGCCCCCTGCCTTGCTGGTGTTGCACTGTTGTTTTTATTGTTAAGGGTCTGTTATGATTTGGGTGACGTTTTATGTTAGGAGGCAGCTTGTGTCCAATTAAGAAGGGTTCTTCAGTTATAGGGAAAGTCTCCTTCCTTGGGGGATTTGTTCTTTATTTAGGTTGCGTCATCAATGTAGGACAACTCTGCTGATACTTTTATCAGGCTAAAGCTGCTATCGGGGGTGTGTCTATCATGCTGGGTGTGTCATGTCTTTCAAGGGCGTGACTCCATTACTTATGCTATTTGTTATTAGAGGTGTGTCTATCATGGTGGGTGTGTCTCTTATTTGAGGGCAGGGCTATGTTACTCATGCCTTCTCTGTTACTAGGGGCGTGTCTCTAATTTGAGGGCATGTCAAGATCACTTATACTATGTCTATGATTATGGGTGTGTCTATCACTGTGGCTGTGTCTCCATTACTCATGCTAAGTCTATTTTTAGGGGCGTGTCTATCATGGTAGGTGTGTCTTATTCGTACACATGTCTTTGTTACTCATGCCATGTCTGTTAATAGGGGCGTGTCTGTCACTATGGGTGTGTATCTCATTTGAGGGAATGTCTAGATTACTCATAGTACGCCTGTTGTTAAGGGGTGTGTCTACCTCTATGGGCGTGTCTTTAATTGTGTCTGAGTCTCCTTTACTAATGCTATGCCTGTTATTACAGGGTGTGTCTACCACTATGGGTGTGTCTGTCACTATGGCTGTTTCTCCATTACTCATGCTAAGTCTATTATTAGGGGTGTGTCTATCATGGTGGGTGTGTCTTATTCGTAGGCATGTCTTTGTTACTCATGCCATGTCTGTTAATAGGGGCATGTCTGTCACTATGGGTGTGTATCTCATTTGAGGGAGTGTTTAGATTACTCATTGTATGCCTGTTGTTAAGGGGTGTGTCTACCTCTATGGGCGTGTCTTTAACTGTGGCTGTGTCTCCTTTACTAATGCTATGCCTGTTATTACAGGGTGTGTCTATCACTATGGGTGTTTATCTCATTTGAGGGAGTGTCTGCATTACTTATGCTAATTCTGTTATTGGGGCGTTGTCTATCATGGTGGATGTGTCTTATTTATTGGCATCTCTCTGTTACTCATACCATATCTGTTAGTAGGGGTGTGTCAGTCTCTGTTGGCATTTATGTCATTTGAGGGCGTGTCCAGATTACTCTCACAATGTCTTATAGTTTAAGGGGTGTGTCTACCACTGTGTCTATCACTGCGGCTGTGTCTCCATTACTCATGCTAAGCCTATTATGAGGGGCATATCTCAATTTATCTTATTTTAATTTATTCACTTAAAAGTCTGCAGTGTGATATGCAACCAAAGTAACCAGAAATTAAAACAAAGTCACGAATTATCCTCTGATTCAGAGCAAAGCAAACGTACCATGAGTTTGAAAAGGCCTTTACCCTGAGGGTTGGTCTCTATTACTCATGTGGTGTTTGTTGCTAGGGGCGTGTCTAACGCTGTGGGTGTGTCTGATATTCAAGGGTGTGTCTCTGTTGCTTATTCTGTTTCTGTAATTAGTGGGTGTGTCTTTAATTAGGTTAAGTTTTTCCATTGTCTGTGTCAGAGTGTGTTGCCACCTACTGGGCATGTCTGTTATTACAGCCACTAGAGGGTGTGTCTTTACTACTGGAGGTGTGTCTTACTAAGATGCGTCTGCATGACTGGGGTGTCTCCCCTGTTTGGGTCTTGTCTCCCTTCTATGCCGCCTCTGTAGTTATAACAAAGGGTGTATCTCCATTCATTTTTATTTGCAAGGATGTCTTCTCTTTTAGGGGTGTGCCATCATTTGGTGGAAAAGGGGTCTTTTTTTGTAATAAGGGGATTTGTCTGCAGTGAAGCCAGCTGTCCTGTAGGATCATTGGCCATTCCGTGTCAGAGGCTTCACTTTTGATTCCAACAGTGCAGGTTTTGTAAATCGTCACATTGAGGACCCTTGCGGGCATCCGATGGGGGTGCCAGTTCACCTGTGGTGTCGGGTTTGGGTGTTTATTGCGGCAAATTCCTGGAGGAGAACGGGCCAATCTTCAAGGAGGAAAAGGTCGGCAATTATTATTCATGGCGTGTAGCCGAGTAGGGGAGGGGAAGAGGAGTGTTGGGGAGAAGTCAAAGTCGACATGGAGTGCATGAGTGAGAAAAAAAATTAAATAAAAAAGTAAAAAACACAACATCCTCTTTGGGAGAAGCAGGTGCAGTGCCAATGAAAGGCACGAGGAATGTTTTGACGATGAATATAATCATTAAAAATATTTAAATGAGGGCTCCCGAGCGGTCGGGCGCATTTGCATTGGCACGTGATGCCACAGCTGCTCCATTTTGAGCTCAGCAGGTCGCCTGGGTCTGTCCTCATCTCTTCAGCTCATATTTACATCCAAAGCGATAGGCTGAAGGGCTGCGATGACACCAGGAGTTGTTGGCTGAATGGCTGCAGGTCAATCAAGTCACGACTGCCAAACTCCTAAATGGCAATGACAGGCAACATCTCAGTGATACTTAGTGGCTTAGACATGGCTGGATGGACTGAAGGTGGCAGTGCGTTATGGTAAGCCGAGTGCTGTTTAGATCACCACCAGCAGTGTGGGCATGGCTTTCTGGATTTGTTTGTAGAAACACAGAAGACATTAACGTCATTCTGATACAAGATGCCCACTGGAGCTTTGGAAAGAAATGCAAACCAACAAAGGCTACGGTCGTTGGATCAAGTGCTCTAAACGTGTAGCTAGTAGATGGGTGGTGAGTAAATGAGAGGAGCAGGAGTAAAGTCAGCATTGTATTCAAACTTGTTAGACAGAAACACTGAGTCCTGATTGGCTCAACACAAATGACCACAGACGTGACTCTCATTGTAGACGTAACGCGGCTGCTGAGCCGCTTTCATGTTCAGTTTATCAGCAAATCCGTGGAGGATCTGAGGAGAGACATCCTGACAAACTGCATGACTGTGTGGTTTGGGAACAGCAAAGCCCATGAGCACAAGATCCTGTAGTGAGAACAGCTGAGAGGATCACAGGACAGTTTTCAGACACGCTGTCTGCGTGGAGCCTCTGCCATTGTGGAAGACGTCTCCCACCCGTCACACATACTGTTTAACCTCCTGACGTCAGGTAGAAGATGGCGTGGCATAAGGACCCGCACTGCCAGGTCCTATAAGCCAGTGGTTCTCAATCTGTGGGGGAGGCGGGCCCCCCTAGGGGGGTGTGAAGATGTGAAAAGAAGAAAACAAGAATCGAAAATATGAAAAATACATCTATTGAAACCAAAACAAATTAAACTACATTCTGATGCTAGAAAAATAAATATAGAGTTAGATAAATGTCGATAAAAGTTAAGTAGGTATAATAAAATATGCATCTATGATATATCATTATTTAAAAAAGAACAAATTGGTATTAGTGGGCTCCTTTCAAAAAAATATTAGGGGGACTTGATTAAAACTGTTATGAAAACTCGGGTCGCAAATACGTAAAGGCTGAGAAACGCTGCTATAAGCTCTAAGCTGCCAGACGTCTGAACCCCTAAGTGTCACCCAGTACTGTACCCTTATAACGTTCCCTCAGTTATGAATTGTCACTCTACACTCTGTACTTCACTATGGATCGGGGCATGCAGTCAGGGGAGGCAGATGAGGCAGAGCCTCACATGTCATCATGAAAAGTAAAGAAAATTATAATGATAACATAAAATACATGTGTCCACTGGTCTGTGCTATAAATTTGTTCTCTCTATGATTCCAATAATTTTGATAATTTTTATAGTCAAAATCACTGATTTGGCGCATTTCCTGTTCAAATACAGGGGAGAAACGCAAGGTGAGGCAGAGGCGAGCCTCACCTCCCCTTGGACTGCGCTCTCCTCACACACTGATGGGGTTGATGCCTGTAGTTGGCACGCATGCCTGTTGCTGTCTTCCTGTATGTCGCCAATATAAGTTTTGCAGACACGTTTATTATACACCCTGAGTTCCCATGGTCTGTCTCATATCTTTAATGAGTGTGTGTGACATATTTAGTTTTGCTGATCGGAACATCTGCGGTGAGCTGGCACCCTGCCCAGGGTTTGTTTCCTGCCTTGCACCCTGTGTTGACTGGGATTGGCTCCAGCAGACCACCATGACCCTGTAGTTAAGATATAGTGGGTTGGATAATAGATGGATGGATGATCGGATCATAAAACCGCAGTGAAAAGGCAGACAGTACAGAGCTGCCCTGAAGGGGGCGCATGTGAGCCTAACAGGTGTTCGTTGCTGCTGTTGTTCTACACAGAGACGCCGATAAGTTAGCGAGATCAGAAAGTCAAGTGCACAGCAGCCAGGGCCACTGAGAGAAAATCCAGGCCCCGGTGCAAAGAAGGTGTGCGGGCCCTCGTGTCTCAGAATGTGGCGACTACGTGACATACTTGTTTGCCAGCTGATGACTTTTTTCTCACTGTGCCCGGAACCCCTTCCTCCTCATCACTTCCCACCGAGCGGGGAATACCCTTGTAGACCATGTGACTCCTCTCCCAGGGCAGCCTTCATGAATGGCTCTTACGTCATAAACCGTTCACCGCTGCTAAGTACCCTGTGACCCACGTGCCTTTTTAATTTTGAAGCTAAACAGACTTGCAAAATTAAAAAAAAATACAGTACAAATTAACTGAATTAAATAAATAAATGTTCAAATTATAATAAAAATTATGGGACGCGTTGGGCTTCATGGGCCCCCTTGAGCTTCATAGGCCCCCGAGCGATGTACCGGCTGCACCCCCCTCTCCTCGGGCCTGACAGCAGCGCTCCATTTATTTTTATTTTTTGCTCCAACTGACTGCCAAAATCTGCGGTGGGCTGGCACCCTGCCCGGAGTTTGTTTCCTACCTTGTGCCCTGTGTTGGCTGGGATTGGCTCCAGCAGACCCCTGTGACCCTGTGGGTAGGATATAGCGGGTTGAATGATGGATGAATGGATGAATGGACTGCCAAAATAAAAGGTAAAGATTTTTAAAACTAAAGGAAAATAAGGAGGACTTTTACAAGAAATTTTTTACAAAGAGATTTTCATGGAGAAGATTAGGCGCAAGGACTTCATTTTCAAATAAAGGTAACAGGCTCGCCGCCTAGAAATATTTGGGCCCCAGACAACTGGGTACGTGTGGGCCCCTCTGCCTTCTCCAGGGTCCCCACATGGCAAAACCTTCAAATACGTATACAAAAAAAATCAAGTGTGAAGGGGCCCCCTTCCGTTAGGGCCCGGACCAGAGTCCCGTTTGTCCCCCCCTGGCAGTGGACCTGAAGGTAAGACCATAAGCGGTTTTTAATTTTATAAAAAATGGGATCAAACTAAGAAAAAAAAAATAATTCAATATTTAAAAACTAAATTGTGACCTTAAATAAAATATTCTTTTGTTTTTCTTATTATCCTTTTGTTGAATAGTCGATATTAAAATTTAAAGCATCAGAATTAAAAGCTTTAAATATTTCAATTAAGGTCAAATTTGAAATCCTTTTTTTTTTGTACACCACACTGTACTTTCATTTTTATTGAATGAGTACGAATTGTGGAATTGCAGCAGCAAATTTGGAACACATGGAGGGTGAGGAGCAAATGCGCTCCCTCCACTTTCTCCTGCCGTTATAAACGTAACGTTCTATCCATCCATCCTTCCATTATCCAACCCACTACATCCTAACTACAGGGTCACGGGGGTCTGCTGGAGCCAATCCCAGTTAATACCGGGCGCAAGACAGGAAACAAACCCTGGGTGTGGCGTTCTTTCTTAGCCAGGTATGCGCCTCACCTGTGTGTGCGTAAAGAAGGCTGATGAGATATGAAACATAACCAGCAGTCAATGCGTATAGTCAATAAGCTGCTCTTTGGGGTTCATATTTGTAAATCTGACTCTGAAGGAGCCACCAGCCATAAACCTCACTGCACGTCACTGCTATTGATATTTAGTATTGTTCGAGCTGTGTACTCTGCGTCTTTGGTTTTGTTACATTGTATTGTTGCACTGGTTTCGGTAATCTTGTGGTGTGTGTTAAATGGATGTTGTTTGGCCAATGCACCTGGGACTGTAAGGAACAAAATTTCATTCAACCATTAACAGGTACTATGCATGTGGATGAATGACAATAAAAGTTGAATTGAGTTGACTGGGCAGGCCACCTGGAAATTCATCACCAGCACTGGAAAGGATGGAGTTTTAAGCCTTGCTTCTCACTACTTAGGGGGGCTACACGAAACACAAAACAAAACTACGAGGGTGAGTCAAACATGATCCGCACTCTGGCTGTAGAATTTATTTTAATCGACTTTCAGAAAAGACTAATACCTCTGTAGCAGGTGCCACATGTGCCATTGTCCCGTTGTCAGTTTGCGTCTGCTTAGGGTGTACATCAAGAATTAGGGAAATACGCCTTTAAGGGGTGGACACAAAACGGACAGGACACGTGGGGCTGGAAAAGAACAACAACAACAACAATAATATTTATTTCTATAGCACATTTTCATACAAATGATGGAGCTCAAAGTACTTTACAGGATGAAGAAAGAGAAAAAAGACAAAATATATAAAATATAAAATTAGGCAATAGTAATTAACAAAGAATAACAGTAGGGACAGGAAAAAAAAACACAAAAAAACAAACCTCCAGACAGCTGAAGGAAAAAAAGCGCGAACAAAATCTGCAGGGGTTTTGACACCATGAGACCACCCAGCACCCCTAAAATAAATGATCTCAATCAGTCCTCATGGTTTACATGGAAGAATTACCACAAATTATGCAGTTGAGTTTCCCGCAGGGGTCAGCACACCTGGAGTGCAATGGATGAGCCTCACCCTGGGAGAACCACCTTAGTGATCATGGTATCTCCCCTGCCAGGTAAGTATCTTTTGCATACCCCTTGGGGTCAGAGCGCCCCTGGAGCAATTGAAGGTTAAGGGCCCAGCAGAGTAGGATCTCTTTTGGCAGTGACGGGGGTTCAAACCAGCAATCTTTGGGATACCAGTGCAGATCCTTAGCCTCAGAGCCACCAAAGGAGAAAGTGCACCGCTCCTGGAAGTACTGCAATACCAGGTCGATGCGTGGAGTGGACGGAGCAGGCCACCTATTCCATCTCCCTGTTCCAAAAATCAGTTTAATATATGGTCCCCAGATAGGGGACGTATCAGATATTAAACTGATAAGAACAGATACTACACTTGATCTTAGCCAAAAGGCCGAGAAGCGATGATGCTGGTCATGTGGACCTCTGGTCTTCAATCTGTGGTCATCTTATGGCTAATAAGTCATACAGCTATTTTAACACAAAGACAGAAGTTCTTAAGAAGCAGTTTGTACTTTACGCACAGAGTACATCCTTGCTCAACAGTCCAGCATATGACAGAAGTAAGAAGTAAGGGGGATATGTAATTTCTATTCCACAAATCCATCAATGGAGGGACTGCATGGTGCTTTGATCAGGTGGTGGTGGCGCAGAAAACAGCAGAGAAGGTAGGGGTGAGTACGGATTATGGAGCCACCATGAATGATAATGATAATTAAATGCATATACAGAATATCAGGGTTAAGCTAAAATGACGCTATGAGAAAGCTATATGTTAACATAATGAGTTTTTAGCAGTTCTTTAAAGTTCTCCACCGTATCAGCCTGGTGACTTTCTATCGGTCAGCTATTCCAGATTTTAGGTGCCTAACAGCAGAAGGCTGCCCGCCTCGCCACTTCCTTTAAGTTTAGCTCTTGAAGATCTAAGGTTACGATTTGGAGTGTAAGCTGAAAGAAAAAAAAAGAAAGAAAAAAGACATCGAGTGGTAGAGCAAGGAGAAGCAACGAGTTTAGCGTCAAGAATTCGTCTGCTCGAAGAAGGTTTTTTTTATGAACTCGGCGGTAAAAGGGGGACGCGTCTATGAAGACGAACATTTTTGGTTTCACCGGGGTAATCGACCTTTTCGGACCGGTAGGACAAAACCTTTTTTGTTATCGGCTTGGCTGCCGGCGTACTCTGTGAGGCTTCCAACATTCCTCCTTGCTCGGGAACTATAAGGACAGTGAACCAATTTGGGAATCGGGAACATCTCGCCCCCTAATCTGTGGAAGGTTGTTTTTTGATTTTTGATGTTTGTTGGGGGAACTGTTTTTGCTGTCAATATGTAAATATATCTTTTTTTTAATTTTTTTTTCCTTTCATCATTGTAATGCGTATTGTCTTATGTATGTATGTAGTGTGGAGGTCAAAAATAAGGACGAGTGTTGGTCACGTTACTCCAAAAGATTTTAATAACGAAGTGCTTTTCTCTAGCGGTATTCTGATCGTGCAGCGACCCGGGGTTTGGTTGTTCTCCCGGGGTAGGCGGTACCATCATTTTTCGAAATAATTCCTTGGCCGGCGATGGAGGAGGTTTCCATCCCATACTCTGCCGTTTAATCTCAGGCTGTTAGTGATGATTCCGTGTCTCGTCACCGTGTCACTTTCACCTTCCTTAGAGGATCGGTCCAAACTTTTTTTTGCAGATATCCGAACGTTTCTGTTTGTGCTCTTCTGTGCGTTGTTTCGGTACCCGTCT
>JANRMT010062855.1:6524192-6536140 GCA_026402145.1 Polypterus bichir lapradei
CAGCGTGACAGGAAGCTAAAAGCGTAGACTCGACTCACTCTTTGAATGAAGAAAGAAAAGGGAAGTGTCTTGGCAAAGCCGGGTGTCCTTGAGTGCACCGTTGGATGCCCCCCTCCTCGTTGCTAGCCGTTTTCTAAGAGGGCGGCTCAAGGCTGAAGCACACGAGAGCTGGCAATCGGCTCAGTCGTGCAGCCCACGCGACTCTTTGTTCCCCTCGGTCAGGCTTTTCTTGTAAGTGGAGAAGATGGAGGTGAAATGAAACAAATGGCAAGGACAGGAGGCCAGAGAGAGAGAGAGAGAGAGAGAGAGACATGCTCTACGACTCCTCAGGGGGCTTTACTCTCCTAAAGAGACCCCCTCTGAAGGCGCCATCTTTGAGGATCTTAAACGTCTCTGGGCCATTGTTGCTTCTTGTTCCCCGAGTTATCAAGGCTTTGGTTTTTGGTTTGACACTTTGTACCCTTTTGACGTCAGTTGCTCTACACACATCTAATAATAATGATAATAATAATAATAATAAAGCATTTTATTTATTGGATGACTTTCTAAACACTCAAGGCCACCTTACAAAGAGTTAAGCAACAATAACATATAAATAGGAACAGATAAAAGTAAAATGAAAGGCAATATAGCAAGTAAGAAGTAACAAACTGACAAGAAATTCATTGACAAATAAAAGCATAATTGATATGCCAGTTTGAAGAGGTGTGTTTCACAAATGGTTTTACATTTTGTTATTGAATCAAGTTGGCGAACAGGAGCGCAGAGAGAATTCCAGAGGGAGCTTTGGCTCCCATAGATTCAATTTGAATGGGTGGCCTGGAAAGTAAAGATGGAGATGAGGATCTGAGAGTGCGGGAAGAAGTACAAGTCTGGAAAAGATCAGCAAGACCGTGCAGAGCTTTAATGTCGAGAGCAGCATTTTCTGTTGTATATGGTGTCACACACGTGCACATGGCAGGCAGTCCAGGGGCTTAACTGAAGGTAAGACGCAGAGTCAGGGGTCGATGAAGTGCACTAATGCCTTGTCTCCTTCTTCCACAGACCACCAGAGAGAAAGCCCAGCTAGAGCCCCACCCACTTCCGTTGCCAGACCACGCCCTCTTACTGACCTCACTGTTGTTGAGAACCCGCCTCTTCCCGCCCACCACCTATAAGACCCGACCACCTCACTTCCCAACTCAGTCCCATTTTGACTCAGTCCTATATGTCGACTGTTTTTCTCTTTTTGCTTACGTCTCTATTTCCTTGCTATAATATACGGGGTGGATCCCCAAATCTTCTTTCTCTGTTTTTGTCTCACTTGCGATGGTAATGACGGGAGCCAATGAAGATTGAAAAGAATCGGTGTGCTATGCTCAGTGGCCATAGTGATTATCCTAGCAGCAGAATTTTGTATAACTTACCAACGGTGGATACGTTTTCTAGGGATGCCGGACGAAATGACGTTACAGTAGTTTATACGTAAGGTAAATAAGGCATTAACCAAAACTTCAGTGCTATGTTTTGTCAAAACTGGATGAAATATTTCAAAGATGAAGAAAGCAATCCTATAAACATTATTTATATGAGACAAAATTATTCCGATTGACACCCCAGGCTCTTGACCTGGGAAGAGACCTCTGCAAATGTATTGTTTATCAAAATTGGAGAGTTGTTAGTCTTAGCAAATACAGATTTAGTACCAACAAGGGGTACTTCTGTTTTATTACTGTTTAACTGAAGACAATTATGCCTCATCCATAACTTTATGTCTTGTAGACAAGCAGTAAAGAACAGAGGTAGATTCAGTGGATAAGTAAAGCTGCGTGTCATCAGCATAACAGTGAAATTCCATCCCTCCATTATCCAACCCACTACATCCCAACTACAGGGTCACAGGGGTCTGCTGGAGCCAATCCCAGCCAACACAGGGCACAAGGCAGGAAACAAACCCTGGGCAGGGCGCCAGCCTACCGCAGTAACAGTGAAATTGTTTACCATAATGCCGAAATCTGTTACCTATAGGAAAAATGTAAATAAGGAAAAGAAGTGCCCCCCACCCCCAGCACCGAGCCCTGTGCAACTCCACTCTACTCTCCTTCCTGAAGTCCCTCACCTGAACAAAGTGTCTTCTATCTGTAAGATAAGAGGAAAACCATTGATGCACAAGGCCACAAATTTCAGAACTAGCAAATGATCTCCTGCTCCTGAGCCTTCTCAGCTCACTTAAACAGCCAGAGTGACAACAGGGTGGCCCCACCCACAAAGAAGAGCAGTATCTGATGGGATATGGTATCAAATGCAGAACTCAGATCCAGAAGTACAAGAATTGTTTAATAATTTTGACCAATGCAGTTTCCGTACGATGTTTTGGACAAAAGCCAGATTGAAACTGAATTGTTCACACAGGTTATTTTTTGAAAGATGGGACTAAAGTTGAGAAGCAACTACCTTTTCAGGAATTTTTGTTGTCGATGGAAGATTAAGAAATAGCTTGGTAATTACATAAATCTTTGGGTCTATACCAGGTTTTTTGAAAATTGGTGTAACTGTAGCCATTTTTAATGAAGGAAGAACCATGGCAAGGGAAGAGTTAATTCTAGAGGTTATCAAAGGAGGAATGTAAGGCAAGCAGAGCTTAACCAGACTAGTAGGTATTGAATCCAGCTGACAAGTACAGGAATCAGATTTTGTTATAAGCTCAGAAATATCATTTTCATATCATTGGTAGACAGGATTCTGAGAATAAGGCGTTTGGTAAGGGGATATGGGTAATAGTGGAAAACATCGTCGTTTTCTGCAAGGATACCTGATCCAGGTTGATGGTGAATCTCCCTAATCTTAGGATTGAAGAAGTCCAACAGGTCACAACAATGTTTAGCAGTGATGTTTACAGTGGATGATATTTTTTTGGTGGTGCAATTAGCCTGTTCACTGTAGAAGAAAGAGCTCTGGACTGAAGGATCTGGTGGTACATTTTTTGATCGCTTGAGAGGTCTTGGTGGTTTTGGGCCACAGTTATGCTTCTGGACACTATGCTAGTGTAATGAGGCATCAGCACAAAATGGAAAAAGTGGTGACTAGGCCTCCAAATACTACCAGCTAGACTGACAACATCAATGAGTCTGTCCACAAAATAAGCCTCACCCAAGGCCGCATGACCCCCCCCCCAAACTCAAAAAGCAGGCTTCAAGGACTGCACAGACCAAAAATGGGGCTCAGGCTTTAAAAGTTCAAGTGCACAAAATGCACAAAAATGCCCTTCTAGGGAGCGGATTACCTTAAACCTCTGGCTTGAAAAGACAGTGACACAATACAAAGGCATGTCATTTACCAACCCGCTTAATCTAGCCCAGGGTTGCAGGGCCTGGTGCAGGGGCGGGGGCTAAATGGGTAGCCTATCCCAGTTATCATAAGGTGCCAGGCAGGAACAAACCCTGGATAGGATGCCAATCCATCATACGGCAAACACACACTCCAAACAATTTAGCATCGCCACTTCACCTAACCTGCATGTCTTTGGTCATTACTAACAAAAGTTACAAAAAAACACTAAATCAAAAATAACAAATAAACCAACATAATCCAAGGAATGACCTCTGACTGTAGCATAACAGGCAGCTTCAGTGACTTTGGGACTTGTTTGGCACTGGACACAACAGTGGTATAAAGGGGCATGGACATTTTGACTGATTTATACATTTTGGTCTCTGTGGATAAACTTTGATGACATTCTGTCAGTGCTGAAATTTGGTGGGATTGGAAAATTTGATGGATTCCATGTTGATAATTTTGACGATTCCCGAATGTTGTAAAGGCTTTGGACATTTGAACACTTCTGGACACTTTGTCTTTGGTGGTCCTATTGATGTTTATGGACATGCAATGCCACTGGACATCACTCTCATTAACATTGTGCTTGTGGACACATGTGTGGCACTGGACTGTTTGGTCACCATTTTTCCACCTCTGGACATTGGTTGTGAAATGATCAGACTCGGCAGACTTAAAAAGGTTTGGGGCAGCCACCCATATAATATCCCTGGCTGCACTGGGTTTTGAGAATTAACACAGATGTGTCTCTGATGGAGTCCAAACAAGAAGTGAATCACTGTTGTCAAGATGGTGGCTTTAAATGCCAGGACCAGAAATAATGTTTTCAGGGATGAATCAGACAGGTTTTCCCCTGTTTGGTCTGCAGAGATAACAGAAGAAGGTTAAGCACACCCACCATTACCCTGGCCTGGCATGGAATTACACTTACTTGGCCCATACAGCTTCCTCCTACTCACACGTGTGTAGCAGGTAGAGCAATCTGATGGCTGTTTTGCATTGCCTTGGTGACCCTGGGTGGTTTGGTGGCTTTGGACATTTTAACAATTCTAGAGGCTTTGTCTCAGGTGGACATGTTGATGTCTTTGGACACTGGCAGCTCTGGACAGCTTTCTTTAACAATATGGGCTCAGGATGCTTTGTTAGTGTTGGACTCTTTTGAATGTTTTGTTGCATTTGGAGACATTTGTGTAGAAGATGCTTTAACTACCGTGGGCACTCTGGATGCTTTTGTGGCTTTTGGCACATTGTTGGTTCTACACACATTGGTGACATGAATGGATGTGATAGCTACCTCATGCATTTTACTGCTGGTGGACACATTTGACAGAGGTTTGGAACCTCTGGACACTTGATGATATGTTGCCAGCTCTGATAGGTATTTCTTATGGCTTGGACGACTCTGTGTTTTATGGTGGCCTTTGGTTCTGTGTAGGATCTCGATGATTTATTGGCATTGGACATTATGATGACTCTGGGTGTTATGTTGGCTTTGATTTCTGTGGACACATTGATAACTTTACACATGTTGGCAGTTCTAGACCTTGGTAGAACAATCTGATGGGTATTTCTTATGGTTTGGTCAACTCTCTGTTTTATGATTGTTTGGGCTCCGCATAAGATCTTGATGATTTATTAGTTTTGGACATTATGATGACTCTGGGTGTTGTGGTGGCTTTGTCTTCTGTGGACACATTGATGACTTTAGACATGTTGGCAACTCTAGACCTTGGCAGAACAACTTGATGGGTAATTCTTATGGTTTGGTTGACTCTCTGCTTTATGGTGGGGTTTGGGCTCTCCATATGATCTTGATGATTTATTGGTATTGGACATCATGATGACTCTGGGTGTTATGGTGGCTTTGTCTTCTGTGGACCCATAGGTGACTTTAGACATTTTGGCAGCTCTAGACCTTGGTAGAACAATCTTATGGGTATTTTTTATGGCTTTGGTGACCTTATGTTTTATGGAGGCTGTTGCCACTTTCACACTGCTGGTTACATTGAGTCCAGTGGTTTTAAACATTTTAAAAGCTCTGCATAGGCTCTGGATGATTTATTAGCTTTGAACACCACGATGACTCTGGGTGTTATGGTGACTTTGTCTCCTGTGGACACATTGAAAGCTTTAGACATTTTAGCAGATCTACACATGGCTTTCATAAAGAGTCGTGGCTCTGGATGCCTTGTTGAATGTAGAAACTCTGGTGATTTTGGATGCTGTGGTTGTTTTGGAAACTGTAGGTCCAGGGGACACTTGCTACTTAAAGACCTCCAGACACGCATCGATTTTACGTGACATTCTTCATCATAGATGTGCGTCATTTTCTGTCCTCATGGCTCTAGGTCATATTCCGAGAGATTCTGGTCCTGCAGATTGACCACTAAGGCTGTGCCCATCCCCACACGTGCTACCATCTTTCATCTGGGAGTGGTGAAAGAAGAAAAAGGCAGCCATGAAGATGCATCAGCTCTAACAGAGGCATCTGAGACTCTTTACATGAAATGCTGATGCACACTTTTCAGTTTACTGCTTTTGCTTGACCAAATGATGTGCAGAGGAAAGTCATCAGGCTTTCCTTAGAAGGACCCGGCCGGACGAATGAGAGGACGCGGCAAATGGAGACGTCAGGCTGCAGCAGAGCAGGAAGAGAAAAGTGCTGAACAAGGAAAGACTTGAAATCCAAGCCGGGGTGACCGGTAGAAGAGGGAGAGTTATCTGATGAGGAGGACGAAGGACAGGTGGAGGTGGCCGCCTTCCTGTGAGAAGGTCAGAAACTGGACACCACCTGCAGTCATTAGAGCTTGAATCCTGCGTGTTTAGCCTTTGCACATACGAACAGAAGCCAGCCATGCAGAGGAGTGACAAAGGATGGCAGAGGGGTCACAGTCCCCTTGGGACAGCGGTGAGTGCCTCTTCATCTCCAGCTGGAGCATGTCATGTCTCTAGAGGTCTCGAGGCTCAGGCGCTGGCCACATGAGAGGTGACCCTTGTGCTGCTCACCTTCCGATGGCTCTGGGGATTTTGGGGACATTTGACCTTCTTCTGTCGAGACTCCAAAGCAGCAGGGCAGCCACTGAAAAGCTCCCCCTCGCCTCGATAAGACGGATCTGCTTTGCCACCTCAAGTGACGGCTTCTCCTATTTTCAGCAAATCCCCAGGGATGCAAATGCTGACTCTGCATTCCCACTCTGCGGAGGCACAGCTGAAGGTGGTTGAGCATCGTGTGGCGGTTCAAGGAGGAGCTGAGTACATGTGAGGCCAGTAGGAGCTGCTGGAGGTTCTAATTTCAGAGGAGTAGGTGGTGTGGATGTTGTCCAAGGACAATACAAATGTAAGGGACACTCCATAGATGATTTATGGACACTTTTGAAAAAGCATTTCGACACCCAGAGCCCTCCTTTGTTCCATGTAATGTGTCCCAGCACCAGTCTGTCCAAGTGCTCCTTCAAGATTGGAGTTAGTGTTACCAGTCTGTGGTCGTTCAGGCTGCCCGCTTTTATTTTGATAATTGCTGTCCTTTTGAAGTTGGTGAGATCCCCTCAGTGAACATGTTAACGAGGGGTCACAGCCTGAAAGTCCATCCAGCTGGGATACCTTCAGGTCATTAACTTGTTTAAATGCTCTCCTTACACCATGTCCAGAAATAAAAGGATAAATCAAATGATGGGCAGCTTGTTATCACAATCAAAGTGGGGGTAGAAGGTCCATCAAGGAGAGTGCGACAATAGTGATTGGTTAATTGGTGATACTAAATTGGCCATGAATGTGTGTGAGTTGGCTTCTGTTGTCCCATCCTGGGTTGGTTTGCGTCTTATGCTAGACATTCCCTGGATTGTTTTTTTTTTCTCTCCCTGACATTCCCAAAGTGAATTCTGGGAAAGGATGGAGCCTACCGTCTTCATAAATTTGCTCACAAGTCACTCTCGATCCATCAATCAAAGTGAAAATGTTATTAAATACAAATTAGACTGTGACATGAAAAACGAGGAGGTATTTTTGCCCTGTCTGCACCGATCCTCGTTTCTTTGGCATGCTGCTGTCATGGGGCTCTGCTGAGATTCCAATGGGTTTTCCGGGCTGCTTAATTCATCTTTGATGTTAGTTTTATTGTCTCAGGTCTGCTTTGACCTACAATATATGACCAAAAGGTTGTGGACGCCTGACCATCAGGCTGACCTATAGAGCTTGTTGGACATCCCATTCCACACCCACGGCAATTACTATGGAGTTCTGGAAAGGATTTCCATGAGATCTTTCAGTGTGTCCCTGGGAATCTGTGCCCATTTATCAGGTCAGATATTGATGATGAAGGACAAGAATTACTGGCTTGCAATCACCGTTCCAGTTCATCTGTAATGAGATCAATAGGATTGAGGTCAGGGATTGGAGCAGGCCACTCAGACTCCTCCATGGTTTTAAACTTGGACATGACTTTTTTCTTTAATTCCTAGGCTACATAGTTGCTGGGAATTTCTCTTGATGTCCCATCTATCCACATAACACGGTCAATGCAAGAGGGCAGCCCTCCGGGATTGCATGGGAACCATGGAGCTGGGAAGCTCAACCTTGTGAGGACCCGTGGCCACCGCCAGGGGGCGCCTGGAAGGTTCAGAAGTTATGGTATGCAGCACTTCCACCACACCAGGAAGTGCCGCAGGAAGGTCGTCAGGGAGCACCTGGAGCACATCTGGATGGATTATAAAAGGGGCCACCTCACTCCATTCAGGGAGTTTATTTAGAGTCTATTTACAAGTAAAGTGCCACACAACCCACAGACTCCCCCAAAGTCCAGGCCAACACCACACTATACCTCTTCTTCAGGCCGCCTCCTTCTCTCTCCTCCAGACCTTGTCCTCTTCCACCCGACTCCAGCCCTGAATGAAGGGAGGCGGCCCCTTTTATAATCACCCGGATGTGCTCCAGGTGTTTCCCAGTAATCTTCCACTGACACACCCCAGTATGGCGGAAGTGCTGGCTGCATCCCCAGAAGCACTCCGGGTGTCCCTGCTCTTCCTCCCCCCAGAACTTCCGGGTGTGGCGGAAGTGCTGAGGTCCAGGGTCCCCAAGGCATTGGGGCGCCCCCTGGTGGTGACCATGGGCCCCTACAGGGTTGAGCTTCAAAGCCCTGTACCCGTGGCCACCAAAGGCACCAGGGTGGTCGACACCACATGGTCTGAGGAAGGTGCAAGCCCTCCTCCGGTCCTCCGAAGTGTCCTGGCTGGGTCGCTCCCCCAGTCATTTGCAACAATATATATATACTGTCACACATGCACGAGTAGGGGACACCCAAATGGCCTGACGCAGCGTGAATACAATAACCAGGGGGATTTGACATTTAGCGCTAATCCCTCTCTCTATTGTTCTCCAGTTAAAACGACGATTAGAAGACGTACCTTTCGGAACTCCATTAAAAATCCATCCACAGCACCGTCCTCTTCTGGGTATCGAAGATACAACGTCACTCCTTATCGCCCACCAGATGACATCACTTCCGCCCTCATCCCACCTAATTCCCTCAGGTTCAGCCATTATATGTCAATCATCTCTGATATTTCCTGTCCGTCCCTTATAAAAGTCCTCTGTGACACATCAAATGTTGTCTCATGGAAGTCTTTGTTACTGCTACAAGACAAACTCCTTACGACCTTCAGCACATGGGACCGGGTCCCAAACCTTTATTTGTTTCTCTGAGTTCTTCACAATATATATATATATATACACACACACACACACACACACACACACACACACATTTAAACACATTATCATCAAAATAATAATGATAGTAATGGAGAATTGGAAACAGTTTGTAGGTTTGTGCCGTAACTTTAGCTATTGTGGATTATGAATGCCGGTGGGCGACTGCGTACGCGAGTGCTGTTTGCATATTTGCTCACTTCAAGGTGACAAGTAGCCGCTCTTCAGGGCCAACACTAACTCTCATATTGGCTGATTAGTGTGTAGTTTGGTGTTGGGCCAGCTTTCCTTTTTCACATTTCTTCACAGAATACACGCATACGCTGTACAGAGAGGGTGAACCCTGTATCTCTGCCTGCGCCGCCATATCAGGAGGATTTTTAACACAAGGAGGTCAAGGTTCAGGTCTAATAAAGCCAACTGATCCAATGAAGGATGAACTTTGAACCCCGCAGGTTAAAATCACTCTGGACTGCCTGATCACTGCTGCCCCCTACAGGAAAACACACAAAACTACAATCTGGCCTGCAGGTTGGCATTTACCAAATGCGAGTGTAACGTCATATTGAAGTCAATTCAGCGCCACTACAAAACACAACTTAAACTCAGAGGAGCGTACCGAGATCTGAATGCCCTTATGGACGGTGCCTTGGAGGACGCCGGCATCTGCTTGCACTAATTGCTCAGCCACTGCTTTCAGAACCTGGTTATGGTGGCATCAGTCACAGCCGTTGCCCCAGGGCTTTTGGGCAGCTACTGAGCAGATGTTCCAGTGATCCTTTCCATGGTAAAGCAGACATGATGGGGTGTTGCTGTTCGTACAGGTAATGGAGGTTTGTAGGGGTTGGTAGAATGTCATGAACAGCTTGAGCAAGGAACCGGACTTGGTGAAAGTCAGGCTGCCAGATGTTAGACCAAGAAATCTTTCACTGTGGTGCGTTCTCCTGCCTTGTCCTTCTTCCTTGTTTTTCTCAGCCCCTCCATCCTGCTCAATCTTTCTTCTTCTTCCATCCCTGCTCACTCCTCTTCTTTATCAGCAACCTCCTCACTTTGCCCTCGTCAACACAACACATGAACGTGGTAAGAGACCACAAGTGGCCCAGTGCCCACATCATACAGGAACTTATTGGTTCCTTAAAATCTAAGTGTGTGGGAGAACACCTGTTCAGGAGAGTGGACTCTCTGGACCCCCGCGTGAGGGACTCTCCACTTCATCCGAGGTAGGTGTGCTCAGTGTCATTAGAGATCAGGCCCACCACAGCCATGTCACCAGCAAACTTGACCACGACGTTAGAGACATGTGGGGCCATGCAGCCGTACATGTAGAGGGCTCAGAACACAACCCTGTGGACCCCCTGTGTTGAGAGTGAGGGATGATGAAGTGCGGCCACCCACTCAAACCACCTGCCAATCAGGAAGCTTGAAACTCAGGTAAGTAAATATATACATAAAGGAATAAGCAACAAAAAATGCATTTTGGGACGTCCAGCCTTTAATTATTGATGCTCATGTGTATCGTGCCGTTATTATTTATTTATCATCACGTTTCACTTTCATTTATTTGCGTGTTTGTTTGTTTATTTAATGTGGTCCGAAATATTCCCCCACACCGCGGAGCCCCCGCGCTCCTCTTGTTGCATTATTCATGCACTCGGCACCCCCGACAAACTCCTTCTGCTGTACATTCTGCTTCACAGGCCGAGTATCAACATTAATGGTAGTTTATCTCAATTAAAAGCCTTAGCGCAGCACTTTCTTCAGAGGCGCATTTCCAAGCTTATTAGGGTGCTTGCCAGTCCAAGTCGCCCAGAGCCGCGCCAGTTCTGCCTTTCTCTTCTATTTTTGCCCCGACTCCCGCGCACCGCTCACTTCACTAATTGCCTGCTTTGACTCGCTTAAGGCAACCGATGATGAAAGACTGAGCACAACATGCAGCGCGAGTGGCTACGGGGTGACAGCGGGGTCAGCAGCTGGTGGCATGGAGCCAGGTGGGTAAACCACAGAGGTGGGGACAATTGAAAAGAGAGATTTGATTTTGATTTTTAATATTAACTTTATTATTCAGAGACAGTTAGTACAAAGTCAGAAGAAAACCCAAAAACTTTACAAGACAAGCATTGAAATCTGTCAGTATAAAATGAAAATGTCTGTCCGTCTGTCATCTTATGTACTGTTGGTGCTAGAACCGTCGCACTGGAATTGATCGAAACCTCATGACCTGATATATTCTGGTAACATAAAAGATTTGAGTTAGTGGAAAGCTAAACAAAGCGACCTGTCCTCGAGTTTTTCTTACGGCAGTGATAAGCCAGCGAAATCACATGGTGGAAAGAAAAGGAAGACCAGTGACATCTGCTGAGTGTCAAGCAAATCACTGAGGCTGATGACATGATTAAGAACACCATGTTAGGGAGAAGAAGAAGAAGAAGAAGAAGAAGAGAGCTCTCTGCTTAGTATCAAGTGCGGGATACGGAGTACAAGAATAAAAATGGCGGAGAAATACATGAGACCCACGTCAGCGTGAAACTACTGGGGCTAGACAGATGAGCATTCTGGGATACAGAATGCAGGAATGACAAAATGGAAAAAATCTTGGGTTTTGAACTTTAACCTTGGATTTGATCAAAAGCAACTTGGCAAACTGACTTGCACTCACGGATGCAAAGTGAAAAGCAAACGAAGTGACATGGTGGAAAGAAAAAGAAGACCAGTGACATCTGCTGTACAGCCAGCAAGTCGCGGAGGCAGTTGACATGATTAGTAACACCATGTTAGGTAGATTGCGGTGGGCTGGCGCCCTGCCCAGGGTTTGTTTCCTGCCTTGCGTCCTGCATTGGCTAGTATTGGCTCCAGCAGACCCCCATGAGCCTGTAGTTAGGATATTGGATGGATGGATGGATGGGTAATTTTTATATATACTAGGTGAGACA
>JANRMT010062855.1:6572740-6592521 GCA_026402145.1 Polypterus bichir lapradei
ATCTATCTATCTATCTATCTATCTATCTATCTATCTATCTATCTATCTATCTATCATTAATATTTCATTATTTACTTTACTACTTAATCACGCTGATGTTGTAAACATGTGCACATTATCAGCATCTGCACGTTTCCAGGGTGTGCACCGTGCTGAGGGTCTTTAATGCTAATATGGATGATTTTTTTGGCTTCTGGCGTAGCGCCTGATTTTTAGATCTCATCAGCGCATGATTACAACTGCCGCTTTAATGATAATTTTTTTTTTTTCAAATTGCTGCTATTCTTACTTTTTAGCAGTTTTCTAATATTGTGTAGCATACAGCTGTTCCCTTGGAGAGTAGAGAACGTGAGCAGACTGTCACCAAGACTTGCAAAGGAAAGTTCCAAGCAGGTGGTCTGGCCGCAGTGGGGGATTCAGTCTTATCTGCTTTCCATTATTCTTTTTGGTGAGACTTTTTTATTTTTTTCATAAGGGCTTTTCCTAGTGGACATCTGAACAAAGCACAGAGTGTAACTCAGTATGGGCTCTAATGAACTAAAGTAATGTGTGACGCTGCAGTATTGAAAAGTTATGTGTGTCATCCTGACTTTGACAGCTAACCTTACCGTAGTCACTTGAATATCTGCCGACTCCTGAAAAGACGGTATTGACTCTGACTATTGCAGTTGCCGTACTTCTTCTATCAGATATTCGAGAAGCAGGCACTTAAATGAACATTTGAACATCAGTTTGTTTCTAATGAATGCCCTCTGCCAACCTTTCCTTGGAAATTCTTCCTTTACTTTGTCAGTTAAATGTACTGTTATGATTTGTCTATAATATGTGTATTAATTAACATTTATGATTCATTTTACTCTATTTGCTCTTTTAAATGCCCAAACTCCAAAAAGGTGCACTTAATTTGACTTTTAAACTTCTAATAAGTGCCAAGCCTAGTCTTGTCTTCTACTCTGTTGGCAGGCCTTGTCTGATGTGACTTGATCTCGTCTGGTCAGCTTATCTGGTCTGATCAGCTCTCTGTCTCATGTGCCTAAGGTCTGATCAGTCAGTTCTGATCTACTTTGAACCGGTCTAGCCTGGACTAATCTGATCAGATCTGTTTTTCCCTCATGTTCTCTGCTCTGGTCTAATCTGATGAGGTTTGTTTGGCCGGAGTTGCTGTGGTCTCCGGTTTGATCTCATCTGATGTGGTCTGTGCCTCATATGGCCTGACTGATCTATCCCAGTCAATCGCTTGTGGTCTAGTCTGAGCTGGTCTAATCTGGTCTGGTCTGATTTGAGATGTTCTCATCAGATCTTCTCTGCTCTGGTCCAGACTAATGCCCTTTGATCTGCTTTTGTCTGGTTGGGTCTCTGGTGTGATCTAATATAAAAGATCTGCTCTGTTCTGGTCTGATCTCATTTGGTCTAGTCTGAACTGGCCTCCTCTGGTCTAATCAGATCAGTCCTGTTTTCATTTGGTTTTGTTAGCTTTGGCCTCTAGTCTAATCTGATGCAGTTTTATCTGGTCTAATCTGCTTTGGTCAACTCTGATGGGGTTTAGTTTGGCCTGAGTTGCTTTGGTCTAATCCTACCTGGTCAGTGCCTCACGTGGCTTGTCTGTTCTATCCAGGTCTGTCTCGTTTGGACTAGTCTAATCTGGTCTAGCCTGGACTGGTCTAATCTGCTCTGAGATGTTCTTCTTTGCTCTGGTCTAACCTGATACAGTGTGATCTGCTTTGGTCTTGTTCGGTCTCTGGTGTGATCAAGTCTGAACTGATCTGCCCTGCTCAGGGCTGGTCTCATTAGGTCTCGTCATTTCTGGTCCCGTCTGGTCTAATATGAGTGCTGAGGTGTTCCCCTCTGATCTTCTCTGCTCTGCTCTAATCTGATGTAGATTTGTTTGGCCTGGTCTGCTTTGGTCTGCTTTGGTCTCCAGTTTGATCTGATCTTTTGTGGCCTGGTCTTCAGTAGGCCTCTCTCTTATTATGTGCCTGGTCTGATCTATCTGCTCTGGCCTGGTCTTGCTTGGTCTTGTTTAATCTGCTCAGAGCTGGCCCAGTCTGGTCTGATCTCATCTAATCTGAAATGTTTACATTATTTTCTGCTCTGCTCCAATCTGAGAGAGTCTGGCTTGCTTTGGTCTCCGGTCTGGTTTGACCTTATCTGGCCTGGGCTTGTCTGATCTGGTCAAGTTGCAACCCCAGTAAGGAAACACAAGAAATGAAAGTCTGACCGACTCTTAGACCTGAAGCTTCCATGCGTGGCCGATGCATAAAGCTCACCTGTGATGTTGAATTCTGAAGCGTTACATTGACTCATTTTCTACACACCCCCCGCGCCTCCTGTTTTGATTCAGAGGGACCGGAGGACCAGAAGTTGGTGGCATTCTGTCACACAAGTGTCACTCATGAGCAGGCTGCTTAACACTAGTGTGGCTCTTTTTGCAGCAGCGCCGGCGCACTCCGCTTTCCACCTCAGCTGTCACAAACCTCCGTACTACGGAGATGATAAATGAGCGCATCGGGTCCCGCTTTTGAACCTTTCTTTTGTGTCTCTTCCGCTCGAGGTAATTAAACACGCTCAGCCCCGTTTCTCGTATTCAAGCTGAAGGCCTACTTTTTACTCAACAATGACATGACGCGCGGGAGGTGACATCCGATTTGAAAGACGTCCAAAAGGCAAACGAGTCTCTCACCAGCACCTGAGGTTTGCCACTTTCTCCCTTTACTCCTTCCCTCTCACCTCCTCACAGGGAACGTAGCCATTGCCTTGCTGCTCCTATTTTCAAGGTGAAGTGATTCAGTGCTCGTGATGAAAGGCACTATAAAAAAATATGCCATGCTAAATAACAACATAGGGCAGCAGTAGGAAGTGCAGGCGACTGGAAAATATTTGTCATTGTCATCATGAGGGCTGTGAACTGTCCGGTGTCACCCACATGACTGGCCTGCTTAGATTTCATTCCAGTAATTGTATAGACTGGTTACTCCAGGGATGACAGGGTAGCATGGTGCTTGGGTTCAAAATCCTGGCCTGCTGACAATTTTTAAATTATATGATGGGGGTACCGGGGGGGGGGGGGGTCTATGAGTATCAGGGAGTGGTGAACTGGTGTCTTGTAAACAACACCAGTTCTTAGATTGAACCAGTGCTGCCATGCTAGGCTGTGGATCATCATACAAAGAGTGGCAACTCCCAGAATGGTATAAATATGTGGTGCCTGGGTTCAAAATCCTGGCCTGGTGACAATTATTATATAATATGACGATTTGGTATAATGACTGGGCTCTATGCGTATCAGGGAATGGTAACCGGGTGCCCTGTAACACTGATGGTCTTTGGATTGAACCACTTGGCTACTCCCAGAATGGCACAGAGACGCCAGTCCTTCTCTTGAATGCTAAAGTTACAACGTTTGGCTCCCCAATAATTCGAGTGAGTGACAAAAGTGCTTGGCTTTCAGAATTCCAGCTTGGTCGCCATCTTCATGGAGTTTTCTTGTTCTCCCAGTGTCTGCGTCATTGTTTTGTGTTTTTTCTTTCTTTGTTTTCTTTGAGGCTCAGTTTATAGGAGTCACTGAAGGTAACCCCCGGTGACCTGGTGTCCCACCCACAGTTGGTCTTTGCCTTGAGCCCTGTGCTAGCCTTGGAATGGACATAGTGGGCCTGGAGTGTGGAAGAGCATCTTTGAACAGCGAGGGCTTGAATAGCAAGTCATCCATTATTAGCAAATCCCAGAGATCTTTGAGATGATAAATTTTTGCACCTGGTCCCGCTTGCCAAGTGCATCCCTTGAGACGTGACTCTCGAATCAATACAGTGTACTGCTTTAAACTGAATACATTAAGTATGCACCGCTAAAGCAGCTACTTAAAAAAAAAAGTAAAATAAAGATTGGCAATGCGGTGGATAAGGAACTGCACTGGAAACCGCAAGCCTGCCGGTGCAAATTCTGCCAGTGGGACCTCGAGGAAGTCACTTAACGAAACTCCAGTAGACAATCCTAGAGTACACAGGGGGTCCAGAGAGCAGTCAGACCCCAACACTCTCTGAACACGTTACTGTGCTGTAGATTACACAGGGGGTCCAGAGGGAAGTGAGACCCCAACACTCTCTGAACACTTTACTATGCTGTAGATTACACAGGGGGTCCAGAGGGAAGTGAGACCCCAACACTCTCTGAACACTTTACTGTGCTGCAGGTTTCATTTTAAATTGATAAATCTGACATTTTCATCCATCCATCTACACTTGATAACTTGGAATGACAAATGTATTAAAAATCATTTCTAGAAGTATTCAGACCCTTTGCTGTGGCATTCCAAATGGTGCTCAGGAGCCTCCTGTTTGCTTTAATTCCCCTCGAGATGTTTCTAGAATGTGATTGGAGACCACCGGTGGCAAACTGAATTGGCTGGACATCGTTAACAAAGGCACACACGTCCCCACGTATAGACGGTCCGACAATTCACACTGTGGGTCGGGACCAAAAACAAGCCATGAAGTCCAAGGAACTCTCTGTAGACCTCCATAATTAAACTGTGGGAACGTTCAGATCAGGACAAGGAGATCAAAACATGTGAAACGCAAAAGAGAGATTTTCCGGTAGAACTACCCATAGGAAAGTGATGGCTCGTGTGACTTCCCAGAGATTCTCATTTATGTCTCATTTAAGAATCAAATTTTTCACAGATGTTGCTTCAAGAATTCATGAGGAGAAACAGCTTTAGACGAAAAGGAGACACAAGAACCGATGAAGCTAAAAGAAGTCAAAAGTGAGAACTTGGTTTGAGAAGCATGGCATGTTTTCTAGTGTCATTTTAATCTCTTTCAAGGACTTCTTGTTGTCTATTGGGCCGGTGCTTTTAGCTGAGGTGTCTCACACCATCTGAGATACAATCAGGCAGGTGCAGTGACTTGTTTATAGTCACACACTGGTGTCAGCGGTGGGATTGCAATCTGCAAACTCAGGATTTGAAATCCAAAGTCTTCACCGCTATGCCACACTGCCTGTGTTTTCTTCCAGAATGAGTCTCATCTAACTGGAGCACCTCAATAGAAATTAGAGCGACTAATAATGTCATTCACAAGCAACGACAGCAGCTTTGTAATCCTCGTCAAGTGTTTTATTTCTACCGTCCATACATCTCACCAGATATTACCGAGCACACAATGCAAAACCTTTCAAACTGCAAAAAAAGAAGTCAAGACGCTACTTGGAAGATCTGAGCCCCTTGAGTGACCACTGAAACTCAGGGGGAGACCCTTGTGAGAACGCTGCCATTTTGTCTCAGGAGAAACAGGTGACAAAGCCAATGTCTCCATTTTATTTCTTTCCGAGGAGAACAAAAAAGATATAAAGAAAATCTTTTTCTTTATTTTTCATTCTTATGGTTGTGGATTATTTTTATTTATTTATTTTTTACAGTTCTGTTAAAGAAGAACTCATCACCACCCATCCACAAGCTTTCTTCATTCTCCTCTGGTCTGTTCATCACTTCTGCCATCCTGGACTTGTTCGGGACTCTGCATATACAGGTTGCTCTTCGTCTAGGCCTTGTTTGTCCATGGGGTGTTTTAAGTGTTGTAATTTTTTTGTGTTTTATCTGACAATCTTCTTTTTCTTTCGGCTGCTCCTGTTAGTGGTTTCCACAGCGGATCATCTTTTTCCATATCTTTCTGTCCTCTGCATCTTGTTCTGTTACACCCGTCACCTTCATGTCCTCCCTCATCACCTCCATAAACCTTCTCTTAGGTCTTCCTCTTCTCCTGTTGCCTGGCAGCTTTATCCTTAACATCCTTCTCCCAATATACCCAGCATCTCTCCTCTGCACATGTCCAAACCAACACAATCTCGCCTCTCTGACTTTTTCTTCACACCGTCCTACCTGAGCCGACCCTCTAATGTCCTCATTTCTAATCCTGTCCATCCATGTCACACCCAATGTTAGCATTAGCATCTTTAACTCTGCCACCTCCAGCTCTGTCTCCTGTGCCACCGTCTCCAACCCATATACCATAGCTGGTCTCACTACCGTCCTGTAGACCTTCCCTTTCACTCTCGCTGATACCCGTCTGTCACAAATCACTCCTGACACTCTTCTCCACCCATTCCACCCTGCCTGCACTCTCTTCTTCACTTGTCTTCCACAATCCCCGTTACTCTGTACTGTTGATCCCAAGTATTTAAACTCCTCCACCTTCGCCAACTCTACTTCTTCCATCCTCACCATTCCACTGACCTCCCTCTCATTCACACACATGGATTCTGTCTTGGTGGTCCTACTGACCTTCATTCCTCTCCTCTCTAGAGCAGATCTCCACCTCTCCAGGGTCTCCTCAACCTGCTCCCTACTCTCACTACAGATCACAGTGTCATCAGAAAACATCACAGTCCACGGGGACTCCTGTCTAGTCTCGTCTGTCAGCCTGTCCATCATCACTGCAAATAAGAAAGGCCTCAGAGCCGATCCGTGATGTAATCCCCCCTTCGTCACTCCTACCGCAGACCTCACCACGGTCACACACATATCTTAATTCTTTTGTATCTTTTGATTTATGTGATTGATAAGATTGCAATATCAGATTAGTCAAATGCTGTTGTTTTCCATTAACCAAAGCATTCTAAATCACACAAATCCACGGCGGCCTCAACACTTTAACCTTTTTTGAGATCTGTTGCTCTGTGTACTGATATCTGTCCTGAATCAACAAAATTAATAAAATATTATTACTGCTACTGTTGGATTATTATTTAGGTTTTTGAAGAAATAAAAAGTCGAGAACAGAGATTAAGGGTTGGGGAATTCCCTGTATAATGTAATGTACATTTGCTTCTGAAGACTCTGCAGACTTGTAAGCGGTCAAAATAGTAACAGACAACATTTGACAACAAAGTCGGGATTCAGGGGACTTTTATGGTTGCCGTACAGGAAATGAGGATGAGGTTTAAGGAGATGTACGAAGATGATGACAAAATCAGGAGCCGGAAATGAAGTCATCGGAACGAGCTGGAAGTGAAGACATCAGGTAAGGATGGAAGGGACGTCCATTGAAAGGGATCCGGAAGTGGGTTTGTTTACTTGGGATGGGACGGACGTGATGCTGCTGGTTCCGCCAAAGGGTAAGGCTCTTTACGCGTCTGTTTTTCTGTTGAAGAGAGGAGAGAGGTGTTAGTCCTTCGTCTTAGACCCCCATCGTCTGTTGTTTGATGCTATGTCCGTTGGCTGCCCCCCCTATTCGCGTGTGTGTGACGGGTTGTAGACTATGTGGTCCATGGCCGGCTATTTATCCCGGCCAATACCCCCAGGCCTCCAGAGGGAGCCTTCCCTGCGACATGGAGATTCTTCAAATTCCAGCAGGGCATCATGGACTATGGAGTTTTCCTGTAAAGCCCTGCTGGATAACATCGGGAGAGCCAGGGACTACTATTTGCCCTACGCCCCGGAAGTACATCCGAGTCACATGGACAGGAGGAATGACGTACTTCCGGGGTGAAGAAAAGGACTTTTTATCTGACCCAGAAGTGATAAGGAATCATGGACTGAAGGATGAGAAACACTTCCGGATCAGGAACTATATAAGAACTCTGGGAACTCCAGGACGACGAGCTGAGCTGGGTGGAAGGGTGGCAATGCGTCTGGGAGTTGGAGAATTGTTTATTGTAGTTTTGTGATTAGTTAATGAGTAGCGTGGAGTGGAGGGTGCTTGGTGCACGTAATTATTATAATAAAAATAATAATTATTGGACTTTTACCTGGTGTTTGGCGTGGTACCTGAGGGTTCAAAGGAGTGATAGTGCCCCCTACTGTTACAACTATAATTCGCTTATGACAAGTCAACACTCACGATCGTGTGTGTCTCATCACCATTACTCTCAGCATCTGAAAATGTGAATGCTTAATGTGTGTGAAGTGGGAGGGATGGAACGTAAACCCCAGGGAAGTGACCACTGAGAGATGAGACACAAATTCTTCTTGAACACGTCCGAGAGTATCTGGGCCCCAACTTCCCAGGGCAGTACAATGACACTTCATTAGCCTTGAAAGGAATCCATGGCCATTCGGCATGTTGCCTTAAGATCAAAAACAGATTAAAATCCCACCGCTGGGTCAAGAAGGAAACCATAAGGTCACGTCAGGCAGTGAGGATCATAAAAGGTGCAGCATAAAGCTTCTGAAAGTGGGTCTGTCTTTTCTACCAGGAATGCTCACTGGCTTCCCACAAAATATTCCAGTGGTCCATCTCAACCATTTGTTCCTGAGACCCCCCCCCCGCATTACTGACAGCTGGCTAGAAGTATCTGCCGCCTCGCCCGGTTCCCATTCATATGGAGCCACTGCCGTGTCACTAATGATTAGCAGAGTAGTCCCATTTTCACAGACTGACCTTGCACTCCATTGTGCTTGCAAATTATGAAAGGAGGAGGAATTTCAATTTGTGAGCACAAATAAAAAAAAGGTATGTGGTGACGGGGGGAGTGTGAGTCAGAACGTGGGAGCGTCAGGCAGGCAAGCATACGAGGGTCTGGCGAGGATACAGCGGATGAAGGGCGCGTCATTAATGGGTGGCATTTACAGTAAGTCCTCCTGGAAAATAGAGGACAACCAGGGGCATAACCAGGAATTAATTTTAATGGGGGGGGGGGGGATAAGAAGGTACATGAATCATAATTATGCATATGATCTATCATTTGGATGCGTCAGGGGGGTACAAAACTGTACTTCTTCCCAGCTATGCCTAAGGAAATGTCGCAGAAAGGATAATGAGGCAGAAAAGTGAAACTCCGAAATGTTCTCGTCCAACAGAGACAGGGACCGTGCCGCACATATCCACCTGAGACCACCGGCTCTGCTGGCCTCTTAGACAGCCGAATGTTGAGTCTCAAAAGTTAGGGATTGGGACGCATATGTGGAATCTCAAAGTGAAGTTACGTCTGGACTCAATCTGAGGAGTCGTCTGCTGACGAAATGGGAACTGTGTGGTGACCAGTGGTGTTTTGGGCACGCTGATCTAAGAAGAAGAGGAAGAGGAAGGGGAGCTGGGGGAGCCAGCCATTAAATGAGCCTATGTGAAGAAGTGTGTGAGAGAAGATGATGAAGCACTTAAAGAGCAGCACTTAGGAGACCCGCTCCATCTCTCAAATCAATTGGCCCTGCTATGAGCATCTGAAGAAGGATCCAGACTTGGATCGGCTCAAGGACTTGGGAAAAGTGAATGTCGATGGTGCTGCCTCTGTCCTCAAGCGCTGGATTCAGAAAGTCTTCAGACCCCTTCCTTCTCTTTGTCCACATTTTGTTATATGGCCACAACAATTGTTCAATATTCATTTTTCTCCACATCAAGCAGCATTCCGAATGGCAAAATGTAAACCGGATTTGAAGTGACGTTCCTAGAACAGAAGGTCCAGCCTTTCCCTCCTTTATTTTCAAGGCCACAGCCTGTTATAAAAGAGACAGCCACTGTCTAAAACCAAAGGGCAAGGAGGTCCAGAGATGGAAAGAAAATTGCGTCCTCTGGTGATTCCCCTGTGCTCCACAAACTGGACGAAATCTTTACATCCCAAAGCCTTTTTACTCCTGTGCATGGGAAGCACTATGAAAGGCACTATATAATATTTGAGAACCTCTGGAATTCAGTCAACATCAGACTAACAGAGATCTGAATGAAGAGTTTACAGTGGATTCAAAAAGTACACAGACCCCCTCACTATCTGCACACTTTATTGTTTTATGGATTTCATTTTAAAAAGAATACATTTGTCATTTATGCCCATCAATCTACACTCAATAACCCATAATGACAAAGTGAAGACATGTTTTCAGAAAGTTCTGCAAACGTATTTAAAATTTAAACATGAAATCTCTCGTTCCAAATCTCTTTACTGCGGCCCTCCACATCGTGCTAAGGTCCATCCTGTTTGCTTGAGTTCTCCTTGAGTTGTTTCTAGAACTTCACTGGAGTCCACTGGCATCAAATTGAATTGAATGGGCGTCATTTAGTAAAGGCACACGTGCGCCTGCTGTCACACACGTGCGCACAGTGGGCAGTCAAGGGGCTCAATCAAACATACTGGACCGGATAAGGGGGTCAGCAGGGTGCACTAATGAATTTTCTCCTCTCCCTACAGAACCACAAAACCTGTCTAATCTGTTCTCCGGTTCCTCCACAGATAGTACTTCTAGTCACAACCCACATCCTGATGTCACTTCCTGTTCCGGCTCCAGAGCCCCGCCTCTTCCTTCCCCCCAGCTATAAAAACCTCCACATTTTCCAGACTCCGCAGTCCCATTTCAGCATCATCACAGTTTTCTTCACAGTTTGCGGTATTTATAATATACGGGGTGGTTCCCCAAAACTTTCTCTTGTTTTTGTCTCTTTTGTTATGCTGTATATAGAAGGTCTGACAATTCACACTGCATGTCAGGACAAAAGCCAATCCATGAAGTCTGTAGACCTCCATGATAAAGTTGAGGTGAGGCATGGATCAGGGCAAGGAGATATAACTGTCTCTGAAGCTTTGAGTGTTCCCAGGAGCACAGTGACCTCAGTAATTGTTAAATGGAAGATGTTTAGAAGCACCAGGACTTGCCCTAGTGTTGGTTTTCTGAGTGACCAGCCAAGAAGAGCTTTGGTCAGGGAGGTGATGAAGAACCCAATGGCCAATCTAAGAGAGCTTCAGAAGTCCTCTGTTGGGATGGGAGAACCAGCTGGAAGGACGACCATCTCAGAACACTCCATCAATCAGGTGTTCATGTTGGACTGACCAGATGGAAATCACTCTTGAGTAATGGATTCTGAGAGAAGAAGGTTCCTGTAGTCAAATGAGACAAAAATGGAACTCTTTGGGCAGAACACCAAGCATGATGTGTGGTGAAGACCAGGCACTGCTCATCACTTGACTAATGAGATCCCTGCGGTGAAGCATGGCGGTGGTAGCAGCATCATGCTATGGAAGTGCGGGGTCAGGAAGACCGGTGAGAACTGAGGGAGGGAAGAATGCGGCCAAATACAGAGAAGTCCTTGAAGAAGACCTACTCCAGAGTGCACACCACCGCAGACTAGAGCAACAGTTCACCCTTCAGCATTCAGTCAAGACTGTACTGGGATGGCTTTGGGACGACTCTCTGAGTGTCTATGAGTGGCCCAGCCCTACAGAACGTGTGTGGAGAGACCTGAAGATGGCAGTTTATAGATGCTTTCCATCACATCTAACAGAGCTTGAGAGGATCTGCCAGGAATAATGGAATAAACTGCCCAAATCCAGGTGTGCAGAGCTTTTTGGGACTTCCCAAGAAGACACAGATTTGGAATTGCTGCCAAACAGGATGCCACAAAGTCCTGAATTAAGGGACTGATGCTTTCTTTTTTGATATGAAATAATTTTGCAAACATTTCTGAAGTTCTACCTGCTCTAACTTACCTGCTGCCCACCTTGACGCAGACTGCGAGTCTGCCTGTGCAACAAACTGTCTTATTCACTCACAGATACGTTGTCACTTTGTCATTATAGGTTATTGAGTTTAGATGGATGGGCAAAAATGGCAAACTTACCCATTGAGAACGAAATCTACAACAGAATAAAGTGTACAGAAAGTGAAGAGGTCTGAATACTTCCTAAGTCCTCTGTAGATGACCATAAGTGACATTTAATGACAGCTTACACATACTATGAAAGGCGCTATATTAAGTGACATTGGATGCACTTCTATTCCTTTTGGTGCTCTTTAGGCATCTCGTGTGGAGTATAAAGAGCCGGAGAGCGCGCCTCCACCGTGGTGTGACTCATTGGTTTGAAAGACTCGCGACAAACAAGAGGGGCTGAGTGGCCTGCCAGTGACTGATCTGCCAATACCTGTCAGCTTTAATCAGCAGAGTGACACCATTTCAATTAGTGACAGAGAAAGATCCAAACAAACAAGAAAGGGAGCACAGAGGACATGGCAGAGGCACTCTCCTCTGGCGCACCTCGCATCGGTGCCACTGCCCTGTTCAGTTCGGGCATAAAACTGGGCAAGTGATGTACATGAACGGGAAGAAATCGAAATATGAATGTGGTGCAGGAACACCACCACATATTCAAATCTGTGACAATGACACCTGTATTTCTCTGGGCACAGATGGATATCTAATAATGGGAAATAAGATGTCAGCAACATTGGGTAGTCTTAGGGTTGAACCCCCAACTCGAGTCGTGCGTGGCGTGTCTTCATAATGTTATTTGAAAGTGTTAATAGCATAAAGTAGTATAGAGTAATACTCCAATAAATACAGGGCTCGTGATTCAGTGAAAGGAAGAACACATCGGCTCTCATTAAACCAACCTGTTTATAATTTAATGAGTCCCACGAGTTAATAGAATATTAAGAGTTAGGGGCCGCTGTTAGAATCGAGCGCGTGAAGACCAACATTGATTACCACTCAGAAATCACGGTGCTGTTTGCCTCAAACCTCCATCTGTCTCAGCCCCTTCAAATCCCATCTGTCCTATGGCGGCATCCGCTCAACACCTCCCACCTGCTCTAACTCACCTGGTCAGCCCACCTTGACTCTGTCCGTATGTCTGTCAGTGAGTATGTCAGTCTCACATGTGCAACTCCTTTTATGTAACACCTTTCATGTCTCTTTATTATATAGTGCCTTTCCATCTATCTATCTATCTAGTATGCAACCTAATTAATTTATTATATAGCACCTTACATGTCTATACATCTATTATGTAGTGTCTTTCACAATTATCTATCTGTCTATCTATCTATTAGTATATGGCACCTTCAATGTATTATACTGCTCCTTTCATGTCTGTCAATCTATTATATAGTGCATTTCAAATCTAAAATGTCTCTGGTTTGCCTATTACTATTACTGGTTTATGTATTGCTATTTTTACTTTAGTACCTTTTAATGCCTGTCAGTCTATTATATGGTGCCTTTTACATCTCTCTATCTATTTCTAGATAGATAGATAGATAGATACTTTATTAATCCCAAGGGGAAATTCACATAATCCAGAAGCAGCATACTGATACAAATAAAAATAAATATTAAAGAGTAATAAAAATGCAGGTAAAAACAGACAATAACTTTGAATAATGTTAACGTTTACCCCCCCAGGTGGAACTGAAGAGTCGCATAGTGTGGGGTCTCCTCAGTCTGTCAGTGGAGCAGGATGGTGACAGCAGTCTGTCGCTGAAGCTGCTCCTCTGTCTGGAGATGATCCTGTTCAATGGATTCAGTGGATTCTCCATGATTGACAGCAGTCTGCTCAGTGGCCGTCGCTCTGCCACGGATGTCAAACTGTCCAGCTCCGTGCCTACAATAGAGCCTGCCTTCCTCACCAGTTTATCCAGGCGTGAGATGTCCCTCTTCTTTATGCTGCCTCCCCAGCACACCACCGTGTAGAAGAGAGTGCTCGCCACAACCATCTGGTAGAACATCTGCAGCATCTTATTGCAGATGTTGAAGGACGCCAGCCTTCTAAGGAAGTATAGTTGGCTCTGACCTCTCTGACACAGAGCATCAGTATTGGCATTTGTGTATTTCCCCTTGGGGTTAATAAAGTATCTATCTATCTATCTATCTAGCCAGCACCTTTTAGTCTCCATTACCCAGTCTTTCTGTTTTGCCTCTTCATTCCCTCTCCTCCATATTTGCCTCCATTCTTTCTATTTCACCTGCTCAGCTCCATTCTATCTTGCCTGTTTCTTCGCTTTACATTCAGGACTACCCATGTCTGTCTGCTTGCCTGCCGGCCATTCTGGCTCAGCCCCATTAAATTCCCGTCCGTCTGTCCCACACGTCAGGTTGCTTTCGGTTCCGTCGTTCTGTCTCTCCGCCTGCTCGTCTTTCTGCATCTTTCGTTTGTCATGCCCTGCCTGTCTTCACTCCATCTGATTTTCTTTTGGTCTGCCGTGTCTGTCGGTCTGTCAAATACAGTCCTGACTATTATTATTTGGTCAACGCCCCTCCAGTCACTCCTTCCTGTTTATTTTTTTTCTCATGTCTATTTGTCGTTTCATTTCTTGTCCGTCTGTCTACTTTTTTGTTGCTGTCGCCCCCTATCAGCCCTTTAAGTTTATGTATCTTTAATAGTGATAAATGTATGGAGGTGGAAAGGTGCAAACGAAAAGACCATGATGGCGCAGTGGTTAGCGGTGTTACCTGAAAACTCCGGGGACCTCGGGCGCTTTAATCTGATGTCATTGTCTTAATTATACACTGAGATGGACTTGCTAATGGCACACTGGTCACTTAACGGCGACAAAACTTATCTTTTGGCTGCACCGGCTAAGATGGGTGTTTTTCTTTCGAATTACAGACTCGCGTCCAGTCCAACAAATGTGAAGTATCAAATTACGGGTTGCGAAAATGGCTAAATAAGATTTTTTTTTTATTCTGAAACACCCGACCCCCGTAATTATTCGGTTGCTTAACAATAACAAATGTTTCAATGGTTCGCTGTAGTATGGACGTCGGGACAGAATCTTCGAAGAGGGTGTCACATTGCAGAAAGGAATGTGACACAAGAGGGTCTTCTATCCCACCGTCGGCTTAAGCAAAGGCTTTCGGATGAAGAAAAAGACCTCTGCGAAAGAGTGCACGCGCGTTCCCGCACCCATGCGCGTTCCCTCCTTAGAGGTTCAAACAGCAGCCGTCATCGGTAAAAGTAAATGTGGCAACGAAGAAGCGAGAAGAAAAGTCGACATCATCGGGAGGAGGAGGAGGATATTGGGGGGGTGATAGGGAGATAAGGGGGCGTTACTCGCGGCAGGTGAGTGCACGCGTGCGCCTGTGAACGCGCATCTCTCTCAAGAGAGTTGAGGAAGGGAATGCGAGGGAGAAAAGCGATGAAAAGACGAGACGAGAGCAGAGGAGCGTCGGAGCCGAGGAACGCGCCGGAGGACACGACTCAGGCGCAAAGTTAGCACGATGGAGCTTCTCGTTCCGATTGTCCAGCTGCTGACCGCCTGCATCTTCCTCCACAGCCTCCCCGGTAAGTACCCTGAGCCACCCCGGATCTCCGAGTTCCTCCGTGTGCCCATTTTAGAAAAGAGAACTGACACCTGCAGCATCCCGTCGCGCTGTGGACGACTGGCGGCTGATAATGTGCCTTGGAACGCAGTTGTCTGATTTGTGATCCGTGGAAGGCGCTATATCCGAGAGCTAAAAGCCGAAAGTGCCAGCAAAACGAGGTGCATCCCACCGGTCATGCCCGCCTAACACCTACTCGTCTGGACTCCGTCAGATTTTAGATGAGTGCTGCGGCTGGCAGTGGACTGTTTCGGAAGGACCAGTGAACGTTTTTATTTTTTTTT
This sequence comes from Polypterus bichir lapradei, assembly GCA_026402145.1. Lineage (NCBI taxonomy): Eukaryota > Metazoa > Chordata > Cladistia > Polypteriformes > Polypteridae > Polypterus > Polypterus bichir. The sequence goes on from JANRMT010062855.1 coordinate 6,588,039, forward strand.
TTTATAGCATTAGAGGAACAGTAAAAAAAAAAAAAAGAGTTTGAGGCGACCGAAAGGCACCCTGTCATGTCGAATATGGGCAATGTTTCTGGGGTTTACTGATCGAATAAGAGAAACGCGTTTAAAAGGGGGCGCGGAATGTAAAATGTGCCCCGTGTGTGCCAACATACACCGTGAGGAGCGCAGACTTTTGATCAGCGGGGCACAGGGGTTAAGGCTTTGGACTGCAAGCACTGAGGCTGTGGGTTCAAATCCTGCTAATGACATTGTGTGACCATGAGCAAGTCACTTCACCTGGATTAACAAAAAAACTGTAATTATCTCAAATATTGTTAAGTCGCCTTGGATAAACCAGCCATGTAATAATAATCATAATCTCTTATAGAGAAAACAGGACGCCGGTCAGAAAGGTTCGCAACATGCAGATTCCAAAAAAGGGCGTTAGCTTTGCGCCTTTTTGACGACAGGACTTTTTTTTCGCATTCATTAGACGGGACTTTTCTTACTCGAAGACGCGTCTCTTGATGTCGATTCTCGGAAGTTGCAAACTGCGTCTGTCGTGCTAACGGCTGCTGGCGTCTTCTTCTTCCCTGTCTTTTCAGGTGTCCCACTGTCACATTCTTGAACACGCACTTTATTAAGGCGGCAATCGGGGCTGCCCTTGCGATTTCCAAATGACGGAGGCGGCGGTGTCATTTTCGACCTTGTTTACCGTTTTCTTTCACATGCAAGTGAGAAGCGTCGCGAACACATTCAAAGAACCTGGAAACCCGCTAACATTTATTTTCCTTTTTGACGCGTTACAGAACGGCTGGCAAAAACCTGCAATTACTTTTTCCGGATTCTGCTTTGCATGAAAATCAGAGAGAGGAAAAGAAAAAAAAATCCGCGTTTTAATTATTTAGTTCTTAGCTTTGAAGCTCTTGCGGTGCCGTGGTAAACAAGTATGGTTTAGAAGGTTATACAATGTGACAGGTTATACATGTGCTCGGCGTGTGTACCTTTATTAGAAATGCAGGCGGCTCAAAGGCTCAACCTGTCGAAGGAAAGCCGCTTCGTGCCGAGCTGCCAACAAGACGGGCGTCTTTTGAACCGATTGTCAAGCGGCGCTCCATTTCAGGGGGTTTGGGGATTTCATTCTAGGCAGAGTGCGACTTTATGAACTCCACCGCTGCACTGCACTGGGGAGATCGGGAAAGGCACCTGTAGTTGTCTGCAACTGGTAAGCGTGGGAATGCCTCCATATAAATAAAACTTCTTATTAATTATTATTATTATTATTAATAGTAATAATAATATTCTGACGTGTCTCGCCATTGCATGGGCTGTAGGGAGTGGAAGCAGTGTTGGGGGAAACGCACTGTGTAAGGGCTCGGGGCAGCTCCCTAGAGAGAGGGCGCTGAGTGACAGGGGTCAAGGCTAATTAAGAGTGCGTGGAGGAAAAAGGGAGTACGGATAGACGGAAGAAGGAGTTTTTACTGGAGCTCGAGGAAGACGGCGTCAGGCTGAGAAGAGAGCGAACAGTTAAAGGGCAGGCAAGAGGCAGACAGGACGAAAGCGACATGTTTTATTATTTTGGAAATGTCTTCATAGCCCGGACAACGGGCGGCGGCAGGGCACCGTTTATACCGCGGCATATCAAATACAAAGCCAGTCGGCATTTGGAAGACACGCCCGGACCAGCGAGTGACGGGACGTCACATTGTTATTATTATTATTATTTTTATAAGTTTGTAAACGATGAGTAAGAACAGTGAAGCCGTGGGTTCCATTTCAATATTTCCTTTTTCTTAGTGCACCGAGGGTACCCAACACTTCTCTTACTTTTCCCCTCTCCCTTTTTTTCTTTTACCAGACCCAACTAATACATTTACCTTGAACAAGGAAAAAACAATCAATTCAGAGCTCGGAAACAACTGAACTGAATTAAATACAATAACAAAATTATTCGTGTCCATACTTTGTACGTATTAAATCAAACTATTATCTATATCCGTGTTTCCCAGACTCGGTCCTGGGGACCCCATGTGGCTGCAGGTTTTTGTTCCAACCACATTCCTAATCAGTGACAACACCTGATAGCACTGAGCTCATTTAATTAGCAGGTTTTTTTTTTCTTTTATTCAACATTCAGAAAAGCATAGCAGCATGATTTTTACATTTATAAGACATTTACAAATATTTCTGCTTTTGCAATAGATCTAAATGCTCAACTCTCTTTTGTTAATTTCATTATACTTTGCCCTTTCTCTGTGCAGTTTCCCCCTTCGTTGTATCTTAATAATGACAATTTAAAACGAGCAGATCAGACACGCAGGCAAACAACAGTGAATAATCAAAGGCTGCAACTACTTTAGAGTCAGACCCACTAATTAGTAAAAATTGAATTACACAATTAGAACACCTTGAAAAGCAGAATGAAAATCAAGAAGAAAATACTGTTAAAAAGAAAAAAAATGCATTATTCCTATAGAACTGCTTGATACATTTTAATTTTTTTTTTTTTAGCAAACTGAGTTTTTTAATTTCTATATTGTTCCCTAAACACAGAACTTGGCCCAGGAGTTCAATTAAAAACAGAAGCTGGTTGGAACAAAAACCTGCAGCCACAGGAGGTCCCCAGGACGGAGTGTGGGAAGCACTGATCTATATTATCTAAAATATATCTCTTACATTATTATTATTATGATGATATAAGTCAAGTTATTTTGTAACCCGTCAAGTCCTGACCAGGGTCGCGGAGGCCTGTCCCAGCAGGCACAGAGCACAAGGCGGGTACAGTCCCCAGGACAAATGTCGGATTGAGAGTGTGAAACGGTGGCCTGACATCCGGGTCATTCTGTCTGTCGGGTGTGGGTGGAGCTATCAGCATTTGAGGGGAGGAGCGTTCAGTGCATATTAGTCAGTTAGTTGATTCGAATGCTTGTTACGTTCTCATTTAAGCTGAAAGAAGCACTTTGTAAGCTGACAATAAAAGTTAACGGTTTTGGAGAATTCAAACGTTGTGTGTCGCTCCCTGCTGTTAACTAAGGACATAGGGAACTCAGGAACGGGTTTTACCCCGGAGTATGACGCTCTGGCCTTGGAGTTTCACACCACTGGACACGCTGAAGGAGAAGCTCCCCTCCGTCATTCCGACCGCCTTCCAGAGACAGGCAGGAAAGGCAACACAGGGCGCCAGTCCGTCTCAGTCCGAACTCACACACACACACACACACAAACACAACTAACCCGCACGCCTTTGGACTGTGCAAGGAAATCAGAGCACGCGGAGAGAACATGCAGACTCCATGCAGGGAGGACCGGGGACGTGGACCCTCGTCTCCCTCCACTGCGGGATGCCATTCTGTGGGCTCTGAAACCTTGCTGATGAGAGGGGTGTGGCTGGACAGAAAGGCTACAGTAACTCAGGTGACCACTCGATACATCGGTGGTGAACAGCAAAGCATCTCAGAATGCACAACCCGTTGAACCCTGAGGTGGGTGGGCTACAATAGCAGAAGACCACGTCAGGTTCCACTCCTGTCATCCAAGAAAAGAAAGCAGAGGCTGCAGTGGGCACAGGCTCACTAAAACTGGACAGTTGAAGACTGGAGAAAGAAAGCCTGGTCTGATGAATCTCAACTTCTGCTGAGACATACTGATGGTAAACTCAGAATTTGGTGCCAACAGCGTGAAGTCCAAGCAACCAGCCCACCTCGTGTCTACAGTCCAGAGTGGTGGTGTGGGGAATGTATTCTTAGCACACTTTATGCCCGCTTATACTAATCGATCATCGCTCGAGTGCCACGGCCTATTGGAGTGTTGCTGCTGACCACGCGCTTCCCTTCACAGCCACAATTTAAGACACTGGACATTTCTAAGGTTCCCTCCAGACCTTTGTCTGCTCTGCATGTAAATCGCTGGTGTTAAAGGAGCACTTGGGGTGTTTTAGTGGTCCTGCTCTTTCTCACTGTCTTTAGTAGGTGTCACTAATAAGAAATATTAGCAGCAGCATTTCCAGGTGGTCCCTGTGGCCGCTTCTGTCAGTCAGCGTTAGGCCCCTGCAGCTGCCTGTCACAGACACACACTGGGGGCTTCTGTAGCTGACACTAACATGCCAGGCAGATGCGGCATTGACACTGGACTCCTGTGACTGCTGACTACTGACACCTGTGTATGTGTGTGTGTCTGTGTGTGTGGGTGGGTGTGTGTGCGTGTATCTGTGCGTGTTTGTGTGTGTATCTGTGTGTGTTTGTGTGTGTGTCAGTGTGTGCGTGTGTCTGTGTGTGTGTTTGTGTGTGTGCATGTGTTTATGTGTGTGTGTGTGTGTGTGTGCGTGTGTGTATTTGTGGGTATGTGCATATATGTTTGTGTGTGGGTGTGCGTGTGTGTGTTTATGTGTGTGTATCTGTGTGTGTTTGTGTGTGTGTGCGTGGGTGTGTGTGTGTGTGTGGGTGTTTGTGTGCGTGTGTCTGTGTGTGTGTTTGTGTGCGTGTGTCTG
>JANRMT010062855.1:6593534-6709114 GCA_026402145.1 Polypterus bichir lapradei
TGTTTATGTGTGTGTTTGTGTGTGTGTGTGCGTGTGTGTGTGTGCGTGTGTGTGTTTATGTGTGTGTATCTGTGTGTGTTTATGTGTGTGTATCTGTGTGTGTGTGTGTGTGTGTGTGCGTGAGTGTGTTTATGTGTGTGTATCTGTGTGCATTTGTGTTTTCACCCAATGGTGTCAGATGAGAGACTCCAGCTCCTCGGTGACACTGCCCGGGATAAGCGGGTATAGAAAACAGATGGACAGATAGCCGCCCCTGCCAGTCACACAGAGGCACTGCACGTCTTTGAGGAGGCCACATCGGCTGTCATCCTGATAGGGAGCCAAAGCAATTGAATCTGTAGGTTGCCTCCATGTGTGCTTATTAGGGACAACTGCAGGAATCTTTGCATTCATGCTGGTGGCAGCAACAGAGGCTGGCAGTGACAATTTATGAGATTTGTCAGGCGCGGTCACTGACAGGACGGTTAGGTTTCTGTTGCTGACTTCAGTAAGGAGCAATCAATGGCGAATTTATAGCGGATTCCGGAGGTCACCTTCATTCTTCAAATTCCTTCGCTGCTCACAAGCACAGGCACTGCAGTTACGGCTTTCAGAGATGATGTCCAACTAGCCAGACAGGTGCTGTTTTTACATCGATTTCAGAGTCTGCCTCTGAAAATCACAATCACATCTTGTTAACTGTCTCATCATCACCATCATCATCATCATCATCATCAACTGGTTGAATAGCCATGTTCAGGGCATATCACATTGCTTGGTTGCCCTATGAATCATTTCCCCCTCTGTCTGTGAGCTATACTAGATGTCTCTAATGATGATGTATGATTTGGTATTGGGAACTGTCTCTTCGTCATCATCATCATCACTGATTGAATAGCCATATTCAGGGTGTACCAATGGTTGCCCCTTGAACGATCTCCTCCACTGTCTGTGATCATTCGTAGATGTCTCTAATGATAAGCTATGATCTGGTTTTGGTAAATACCCCATCATCATCATCATCATCATCATCATCATCATTATCATCATAATCTTCATCTTGAATAGCCATGTTCAGGGTTTATCACATTGCCTGGGTGCCCCACAAGTTGTTTTCTTCACTCTACATGATCTTTAGTAGAAGTCACTAATGATGATCTCGTCATCATTACCATCATCATCATCATTAACATCACTGGCTGAATGGCGATGTTCAGGGTGTATTACATTGCTTGGCTGCCCCTTGAATCATTTCCTCCACTGTCTGTGGTCATTAGTAGATGTCACTAATGATGATCTATAACCTGGTGTTAGTAATTGTCTCATCTTCATCATCATCATCATCACCATTGGTTGAATAGCCATGTTCAGGGTGTACCCATGATAACTGGTTGCCTCTTGAATCATTTTCTGCACTGTCTGTGATCATTAGTAGATGTCTCAAATGATGAGCTATGATCTGGTTTTGGTAAATGCTTCATCATCATCATTATCATCATAATCTTCATCATCACTGCTGGCTGAATAGCCATGTTCAGGGTGTATCACATTGCCTGGGTGCCCCACAAATTGTTTTCTTCACTCTACATGATCTTTAGTAGATGTCACTAATGATGATCTATGATGTGGTTTTGGTAACTGTCTTATCATCATCATCATCATCATCACCAATGGTTCAATAGCCATGTTCAGTTGTACGCATGTCAGCTGTTTGCCCCTTGAATCTTCTTCATCCTTTGACTGAGAGCTTTAGTAGACGTCTCTAATAATTACAGTTAAGACCACCATTTGCAGTGGATACTCGCGGCCAAGTCTGTCAGTCTGGCAAATGTCAGCTTCCACCAATAATGCAGTTGTAATTTGTCCAAAAGTCCAATGAATCCATGGGTGGTCCATCTTTCCTTGTTGAACCTGAATGGTTGCTGCTGCTGGTGGTGGTCTGGTGTAGAACTGGGCCTCATAACACCAGATGAGTGCCATTTGGATGCTGACCAGTGGTGTCCCATTATAGCCAGGTGGATAACGTGAGACGTTGTCTGAGACGAGAGATGTGACTGAGAGATCAGTTGTCTAGAATGTCCGTCTCCTGGCTGCTTCACACATCCTCATTAGTTTGCTGAAGTTACATTTAGAAATTCAAAAAAGGGAGAGGAGAGCTGATAAACCCCTGGCTCCAAAGGACTAAAACAGTAAACTTTTTAGTAATGTTTACCTGCAAAAGAAAATCAAAAAATGCACAAAGATGTCTCAGAAATACAATGAAGTGAGTCTTCCTCCCTCACATTTTGGGAACACCTGACTGGGAAATGTGAAAGGCGCTATATGTATATATATATATATATATATATATATATATATAGATAAGATTCAGTGAATGGCCTGTAGCATGGAGGTGGTGGGTTGGGTTACCGTGGGGACTGCTGATGAAGGGACAGGATGTCCCCAAGTAGACCCTCTCCAGTCTGCCTGAGGATGACCCTCAAATACTTTACTCAAATGTCATGCCCACGTGCCACAGTCGTCCACTTTAGGCATGAGGAATTGATCTGGGACCCCCAGGCCTCATATATGACTTCTTGTGCAACTGTGCTGTCTTCTTCAGATACTACTTTGGGATCAGATTCACAATGAAAGGTGCTATATAAGGTCTAATTGAATGTCCCCCAAGAGACCCCTCCATTACTTTTCCAAACTGTTCCTAGAGTTACTCAGTGGTGCTGCCCTCTTGTGGCCCCAATCTGGTGTGCTTGTAAGAAGAAGTCAGACATTCATCTTCAGGATAGCATTCACTGTGAAAGGCACTATATAACGTCTAGTAGAGACCCCTATTTTCATTTTCCAAGTTTCAATGCTGTCCCCAGAGTTATTCAGTTGTGCTGCCCTCTTCTGGCCTCCTGTGCTATTGCGCCTGTTCATAGCTTCATAGGGCCAGTCTAGTCGGTCACTTGCATGTACTGATCAACATGCCACACTCCAGGAACCTGATCAGATCCAGCAGGAGTCCAACACTAGATTCAACATCAGAAATGCTAGCAGTAGACTGGTGCCCATATGGCACAATGGCAAGACAGAGATCAATTAGTCTTAAAGTTCAGCAGATTCGGGGTTAAAGAAGAAGCATTGGTGCTGCCCACTTGTGGCCTCATCTGGTAATGCAAGTGTGACTTTGAAGGTAAAATTTTCCTTAGGAAGCTCAACTCTAGAATTCTCACCTGAAGCACTAATAGTAGGATGGCACCCACATGACACAACTGTATGGCAAAGAAATCTCTTAGGTGAAAACTGAGGCAGATGTTGGATATTGGAAGGATAATGTGTGCTTCCCTCCTGTGGTGACATCTGGTATTGCATATTTGAATCTAAAAAGAGATTTTTTGACTGAAGTTCTGAAACTCCATTCAGTATTATAAATGCTGTCTATAGGCCAGTGCCCACATAGCACAACTGTATGGCAGAGAGAGCTGTTAATTGTCAGTAATAAGTTTACTTTGTCAATAAGCTGGTGCCTAGATGGCACAGTCATGAGACAAACAGATCTGTTAGTTGTCTACCATGGCAATGCTGAATGTTTTAAAGACTCATTTAGTATTGCCATCTTGTGGCCCAATATGGTACTACACCATTGATCATACAGGAAAAGACTCCTCCAGAATCCCATACCTAGATTCACCATTTTAAATGCTGACCGTAGGCCAGTGTTCTCTTGGCACGATTTTATGGCAAAAAGATCTATTAGTTGTCTACCCTGGCAAATGCTGAATAACTTTAAGAATCACTGGTGCTGCCCTCCGATGGCTTCATCTGGTACTGCACCTTTGAGTCTGAAGGATGAGGTTCTTACTTCAGTCCATAATCGAATTCAGCACCAGAACCAGAAACAATAGCTTGGTGCCAAGATGGCACAATCATGAGACAAAAGGATCAATTAGTTGTCAAGCCAACCACTAAATTCAGCATTTGAAATGCTGACAGAAGGCCAGTGCCAAGATGCAGGCAGAAGGATCTGTTAGTTCTTATCTGTGGAGAATGCTGGATAATTGAAGAATAATTGGTGCTGCCCTCCTGTGGCTTCATCTGGGTACTGCACCTTTTACCCTACAGGAAAACGTTCATTAAAAAGCCCAGCACTAGATTTGGTATCATAAATTCTAAGAGAAGGTCAGTGCCCACATGGCATAATAAAGAGACAAAGAGATACGTTAATTGTCAAATGTGGCAAATGTTGGGTAATTAAAGAATCACTGTGTTGCCCTCTTGTGGCTTCGTCTGGTACTGCACCTTTGATCCTGATGTTCCTACTTAAGTCCGTAATTGAATCCAGCATCAGAAGAAACACAGTCAATAGGTTGGTGCCAATCATGAGACAGAAGGATCTGTTAGTTGTCTGCCATGGCAAATGTTGAATGATTGAAAGACTCATTTAGTATTGCCCTCTGTTGGCCTAATATGGTACTACACCTTTGATCCTATAGGAAAAGGTTCCTCCAGAATCCCATAACTAGATTTACCATCTTAAATGCTGACTGTAGGCCAGTGTCCTCCTGGCACAAGTTTATGGCAAAAAGATCTGTTAGTTGTCGACTGTGGCAAATGTTAAATAATTGTAGAACCATTGGTGCTGCCCTCATGTGGCCTTATTTGGTATTGCACCTTGGAATCTGCACACATATGTTCAGACAATAAGCTCAGCAACTGGATTCAGGATTCGACAGTAGACAGTAGGCCAGTGCCCACTTGGCACAAGCATACGGCAAAAAGATCAGTTATTTGTCAACTGTGGCAAATGTTGAACAATTGAAGAAATGTTGGTGCTGCCCTCATGTGGTCTCATTTGGTATTGCGCTTTTGAGAATGCAGGAAAGTGTAGGTGAAACTCAGACAGTAACCTGGTGCCCAGATGGCATGGTTATAACACAGAGCGATCTGTTAGTTGTCGACTGTAGCAAAGATTACACAATTTGAAGAATCATTGGTGATCCCCTGCTGTGGATTCAATCTGGAATTGTGCTTTTGAGCCTGCAGGAATTTAGTTTTCGACTTAATCTCATAATTTGATTCAGTATTGGAAGCTTGGGCAGTAGGTTGTGCCCAAATGGCATAATCATAAGACATAGGGATATGTTAGGTGGCAACTGTGGCAAATGTTAAAAAAAAAAATCATTGGTGCTGCCCTCTTGTGGCTTCACCTGGTATTGCACCTTTGATTGTGTAGGAAAATGTTACACAAGAAGCTAAGCGCTAAATTCAGTATTTGAAATGCTGACAGAAGGTCAGTGCTCACATGGCCCAATAATAAGAGTTCTTATCTGTGGCAAATGCTGGATAATTGAAGGATAATTGCTGCTGCCCTCCTGTGGTTTCATCTGGGTACTGCACCATTGATCCTATTAAAAAAAAATCAATAAAAAGTCCAGCACTAGATTTAGTATCATAAATGCTGACAGAAGGCCAGTGCCCCACAAGGCCCAATAACAACACAAAGAGATCTGTTAATTGTCAAATGTGGCAAATGTTGGATAATTAAAGAATCACTGGTGTTGCCCTCTTGTGGCTTCATCTGGTATTGCACATTTGAACCTGCATACAAATTTTCAGACCAACAGCCCATAATTAGATTCAGCAACAGCAATTTTGACAAGAGAATGACTCCCATGTGGCACACTCCTGAGACAAAGAGATCTTGTCAGTTGTCAACAAATGTTAAATAATTAAAGAATCATTGATGCTGCCTTCTTGTGGCTTCATTTGGTATTTCACCTTTGGGCCTGCAAGAATGTGTTTCTAATTTAAGCCCATAATTAAATTCATCATTAGAAACTCAGTAAATTGATGCCCACCTGGCGCAGCTATAATATAAAGAGAACTGACAGTTGTCAACTGTGGCAAATGTTGGGTAAATGAATACTCACTGGTGCTGCCCTCTTGTGGCTTCATCTGGTATTGTGTGGTTGGTCTTGCCATGTAAATGTCAAAAACTTGTTTCAGATGACTGGAGAGTCACTGCATGGGACCCTCTTGGAGCTTCCTGGCTGGTGTTCATTTTCCTTCTGTAAGTCATTAAGCTGTTTGCCACTGTTTGAAAAGTGTACGTTATATAGCGCCTTTCACAGTCAGCTCATTTTTAGAGCGATGAGTTTCCTTCAGTCCAATTCAGGGCCATCAGGTGGCGTCACGATTTCATGGGTGAGCTGCTGATGGTATTCAGATGAGGCTGGACCCCCTCCCCTTGGGTCCCTTGTAGGTGTAGTGGACATGCGTCTCATACCTTTGGGTCACATGTTGCCCTTCCAAGTGCCACCATGCTTGTTTTTTGCCCACAGTGTGCGGTCACCTGAGAATGAAAGCCCATGCCGAGGAGAGGCTGCTCAAGAACCTGTTTGTGGCGTACAACAAGCTGTCCCGACCCGTGGCCAACATCTCGGACGTGGTCCTGGTCCGCTTTGGATTGTCCATTGCTCAGCTTATTGATGTGGTAAGATTTATTCAATATTGGCTCCTGGGTGTGAGGAGGTGAAGCTGGCATGCAGCATTCCAACTCTCAAGGTGCCAGGATCATCATGCTCGGCCAGCAAGCTTTCATTTCCTCAATCACTTCATCTAGAGTTAAGGTCATTGAGAACTGAAGTCTATCCTGGCACCACTGAGCAAAAGATAAGATGGGATGCCAGTCCATCACAGGGCACACTCATGCACAAAGTGGCAATCTTAAGTAACCAACTAACTAATTAATGCCCACTACCCGGCATTCACAGAGCTCAGTGGCTGCACATCCCTCACTTGTATTCAGAGTTCATTCTGAGGAGGTGCCAATGCGCCACGTGATGGCCTTCTGCCACCTGAAGACGCCCACAGAGAGCGAGGCGAGGCGAGGCGGGTGCCTTTGTCTTCTTGCTTCCGCTGTGCACAGAATTCAAAGACACAAGGATGCTGGCGGCCGCGCGACAGCTGGTGTCGCTGGCATAGACGAGAGGCACACGTGGCATACACTCACTTGCTCGCTCTGATACAAACTGGCGTGTGTGGCATACAGGAGTACACACGGACACATACTGCATGTACACACGTGTTGGCACACTCTGGGTACACAAGCAATGTCACCCTTGCACACTTCCACTAACACGCACACACGCACCGACACACACTCACAGACACATATAAACACACACACTCACACACATTCATGTTTTGCACACACTGATATGTAAACACACACACTGGCCTGTGTACACTCACACACACACACACACACACGTATGCACAGGAGTAGTCAACGACATAAACACACACTGGTGCCCACTGGCACGCACACACACCCACACGTATACACACATTCTGATAAGACACACTTAAGTGCACACTGACACACACTTTATCGCTCACGCTGACACCAGTCCGTAAACACACATACCATCACATTGGCACACTCGTACAAACACACCCGCACACACCAGGACTCAGATGAACACTACAATCACACACACACATGCGGGGACGTCACCACCAACTCTCACAGACACTCTCACACTCTCACGCTTGCACACTCTCTGTCACACTGCACACACACACACGTGGACAGACCTGTGTGGACCCAACAGATACACACTCACAGAAGCAGACACCACACACATATGCCCATCTAATATTGTATTGCAATGGCCACATGAATGCCACCTCAGTAATGAACACAAACACACACACACATACTTGATGCCCACCGCCCTCTGGAGCGCTCCCTCAGTGTTCCCCCAGGTCAGTCCCAGTCCTGTCACATGATTCACTCCCATGTCACCTGACCCTCGACTGTGCTGATTGATTGGCTGAGCAGTCTGCCCCCCCCCCTCCATCGTCTCTGGTGGTCTCACTCTTCTTGATGACTTTACCTCCTCCTCCTCTTTTCTTACACGTTTTGCTTTGTGTTTTGGCCTCCCTGCCTGGTGTTGATGATGCCATCTGTTGCCCATTTTGCCCCCTTCACCTACTGAACCTTTACGCAGTGCCATCGTCTCCTCCACATTAACTTTGGGCAGCACCCAAGACTTGATCTGCAGAAACGAATGAGGCTGCCAGCCACCAAGGTGAACGTCTGGCTCTGGTTGGTGATGCGGGCACTTCGGTTCACTCACCAGTAACCAGTGCAATGAAGGGGGTGCACAGAAAGAAAGAAAGAAAGAAAGAAAAAGAAAGGACAGATGGCGGCGCCCATGTCTATAAGATGGCTGTGCTCAGCAGACCAGGCCTGCCCCCTACTGGCCAGCGTGAGTTCTGCTCAATTCCCTTTTCTCATTTTCTTTTTTACGTTTTCCAGGATGAAAAGAACCAGATGATGACGACGAACGTCTGGGTCAAGCAGGTACGTCGCATTTTGCTCACAGAAAACTCGAGTCGAGTGCCACTGCTTGTGAAGCCGAGCTGGTAGCCCCTCCAGTGAAACGCCGGCCCACCTTTTTGACGCTGATTGGTCCTTTGATGACATTCAGTTCTGGTGTCATCAGTGTGTGGTCTTGGATTGAAATGCGATACACACGGGGCAGCAGGAGCAGCAGCTACACAAAGGGCGATACGCCGGCTCTGCTTTCAGTTATGACCTGCGATCTGCGGAGACGAATCCAAATGCAAAACACGCTTGACTTACAAGTTAAAGTAGAGAAAAACAGACGACCACATGACTGGCATGTTATTAATTATGATACAATTACACTGTGTCAAAATGAAATGTCAGGTCAGGTCAGGTTGGAGGGGCATGCTTTGGTACAGTGCCCACCACACAATAAAAACAGCTCAGGATCCTGGTTGGCAACCCCTGAGGCAGACATGCGGTCCAGTCCCACCCTCCAGAAATGACCCTCTATCTGTGACAGCCAGGTGTTAGGTGGGCATCCCCTTGGCCTGGTCCAGCTACTCGGGTTCTCAGCAATGAGCCGGACCACTCTCGGGTAATTGTGCCACATGGGCGTAATGCTGTAACTGACGCTCCCTCACAATGCAGGTCATGTGCCTCGTTTGGGACTCCATGAGCAGCACAAAGTCAGACCAGCGGGACCCAAGGACCTTCTGAAGAGACACACATGAAGGAGTCCAGTCTTTGTCTCAGGTCACTGGATAGTGTCCACGTCTCGCAAACAGGGAGCACCAGGACTCTAAAGACTTGGACCTTCATCCTTTTGCACAGATATCAGGAGCGCCACACACCCCTTTCCAGCGACCTCATGACCCCCCATGCTCTCCCAATCCATCTACTGACTTCATAGGAAGTGTCACCGGAGACATGAATGTCACTGCCAAGGTAAGTAAACCTTTCGACGAGGTCGACACTCTCTCTGCAAATAGTCACACTGCTGATGGCCGTGCCCAAGAGGTCAGTAAAGGCCTGGCTGTTGGTTTTTATCAGGACCCTCACAAGCCCAGAAACTCAGACCCCTCACTCAGTCTCTCGAGAGCCCCCATCAGAGCCTCCATTGACTCCGTGAAGATCACAGCATCATCAGCAAAGTCAAGATCCGTGAATCTTTCTTCACCAACAGAAGCCCCCCAGCCGCAGGACCCCACAACCTCGCCGACCACCCAGTCCATACAAACATTGAACAGAGTAGGAGCAGAACAGACCACTGACAGACCCCAGAATCAACTGGGAAGAACACAGAGGTTCTGCTTCGACTCTGCACAGCACTCACAGTACCAGTGTACAGGCCGGCCATGACATCCAGAAACCTCGGGGGGATCCCGTAAAGTCTCAGGACGTCCCACTGAGTCGAATGCGTTACAAAAATTGACAAAGACTGCAAGGAAACTCTGCCGATATTCACATATGAGCCCTCAGTGCCAGGCAGACTTCTTAAGCGTAAACCCAGACTGCTCCGGTCGCTGGTAGGTGAGCAGGTGATCACGGACCCTATTGAGGGCGACCCTAACAAGGACCTTACCCGGCACTGAGGGCAGTGTTATCCCCCTGTAGTTGCCACAATCCAGGCGATTGCCCTTCTCTTTCCAGACTTGCATCACAAGTCCCGTTTTCCAGTCGGTCACGTTACACGCGTTGCATTTCAATGTGGTTAACTCATTGGAGTGCATGTAAGTTTGGCACAAGTGATCTTCCATAACATGGCGAACGGCTAATCTCCTTCTTCTTTCAGCTGCTCCCGTTAGGGGTTGCCACAGAGGATCATCTGTCCACATATGGATTTGGCAAAATTTTACACTGGATGCCCTTCCTGACGTAACCCTCCCCATTTATCCGGGCTTGTGATTCTTTTATAATTCTTTGCATTTATATAGGGCTTTTCTCACGACTCAAAGCACTCAGCAATTGCAGGTCAAGGTCCATTTACGGGATTCGAACCGGCAAACTTCTGATTGCCAGTACAGATCCCTAGCTAAAGGCCCCCACAAAAGTCTGAAAAGGCAGGCCAGGACCTTCCAGACCTGCCGAGGGTTTTGCCATCCTGTCGACAGCTGTGATAAGTTGTGTTGCCAGAGTTGCTTTTAACGGATTCATTTACAGTATTTGTGATTTTAATGGTCTTTAAGCACGGATCAGTGGGAGTGAATCGCAAGTGATTGCATGGGACCACCCGTATGGAGTTAATTGGCATAGTTAATGTGAGTCAACTGGAGGTGGTCACAAAATAAAGGGGTGGGTTAGTGCTTACGGGGGATGACGACGAAAGAAGAAAGGAAAGATCGATTGTGCAACAGACGGTGGCATCGGCTCTGCCAAGTGGTACAAGGGAGCAGCAGTGATGGCTGTGAAGAGTCCCGGGAGACGGCAGGTTGAACCCTTAGTGGCATGTCGGACCGGAGGGCGAGGAGGTATCCGAAGTGTAGCCGCCTCATTTAAAGGGCCCAGGGAGCTGCAGTGACCAACTGATGTGGCAGATTGGGACGTGGCACATTATTTATAAGGTCTTCAGATCCTGGAAGAGGTGGCAGACCGGGATGCCAGAGAGTGAGCAGAAGGGATTCGTTCCCTGGGTCCTGACAAGGGAAAATGGGAAGACATTGTGCACAGATTTTCTTTTTTAATACTTATTTATTAAGGCCCGTGGGGGCTGCCGGTGATGACACATGACACTCTCCTGCCTAATTTTTGTCTCTTTCTAGGAATGGTATGACTACAAACTCCAGTGGAACCCCTTGGAATACGAAAATGTGACTTCTATCAGAATTCCATCTGAGCTCATCTGGAGGCCTGACATTGTCCTCTACAACAAGTAAGGAGACTGTGACACCGTCCTCTGTGGTTTCCCCAGTTAGTTTAGTTTGTGAGGTGGCAGAGTGAGAGAAAAAGTGAGCCAGTTAGAGACTTGGGATGATTAGGGAGCCAGAAAGCCAAAATGCCAGGACATTGGGGTACCCCCTACTCTTTTCAAAAGTGTGCCTTGTGCCGCGCTTGTTCTTAGTTTTGACGTCTGCAGCCATCACGTGACGTCTGGAAATCACTACATGTGATGTCTTTGGGATGTCACTATTTAAGATGGTGGCAACTTTCCAAGAGTCTGGAAAAATTGAAATTTGTGTTGATCATTTATGCTTTGCATTTTGACTTTTTACTTCGTATTTAGGCAATGACTCTGCCTCATGTTTTAGGTTTTATTGGTCTTTAGTTTTCCTTTCCTGTTTTTGATTTTCGCCTGTCACAAGATTCTCACTCATCACCTGTAAGAAATTTTCAGATAATGAGACACCCGACACACTGGTATTTAACACATTGCGCCAAGGACGTTAAATGCTGTGACCTCCAAAGACGTCACTCCTGACAGTTACATCTTGACAAGAGGCCCCCACCAACAAAACAGCATGGGGTCATGATAGCATGTAATAATAATTTAAAAATATGCTGTATCCCAGAGGCAAAAATAGACAACACATCCAGCTATCAGGGTTCCCTGATATTCAAAATCCTACTGACATGAGGACGGTGTAACAATATGATATGATAAAAACTAGCAGTGCTACCCACCTAAGATGAGCTGAAATCTATAATCAATAAGTAATCAATCAGTAAGTGCACCATCTATTGGAATGTATTATGCTTGTAATAAAAACAACAATGGTGAATAGTTGGGAACACCCATTAGGTCGTCCCATTTAACACAGTCCTCTACCTTAAGTAAATGCCTTTCTGGTGCAATTATACAGCCCACCTGGGGCAAAACAAAAAGAAACTCAATTGGCTTGAATGCTGTCACAAAATAGGGGCCTTCGCAGGAGCTCCATCCAGGGGCCTGCTCAGCTTTTAAAGAAGACGCCTCCTTCTGGGGCAGCCGGCCCTCTTATATCATGTGGGCCAGAAGGGACAGGACTAAGTGCCCTCACCAGGCAGTGTCTTGGAGCTGCGGGGAGAAAATAAGAAGAAAGTGTCAGCGACAGTGTCGGGTTATCACATGCCTCGAGTGAGCCAGCAAGGAGATCCTCGAACATTAATTAATGAATTTGACAAAATAAATGAAAATCAACCCGCATACAAGTTAAACCACAGGGAAGGAGAGCAAATGAAAATGAGTTACAAGCTCATTAAACCCTTAAATAGGGCAGACTGAAGAATACCTGAGATAATGGAAGGCATCCCCCGAAAAGGGAAAAAAATTCACAATTATAAAATACAAGGAAACTAATGGGAAACAGTTAACAATGGCAGATAACATAGCAAAAAGGGATAGATAGATAGATAGATAGATATGAATGGCGCTGTATAACAGATAGCTAATTTAGCATAGTCGGCAGGATTAGATAGATATATAGATATATAGACACTACATCATATACAGATAGATAGATATGAAAGGCACTGTATAATAGATGGCTATTTTAGCATAGTCGGCAGGATTAGTTGGATATACAGTATATGTATGAAAGGCTTTATATCATAGATAGATAGACACTATATCATATAGAGATAGATAGATAGATATGAATGGTGTTGTATAACAGATAGCTAATTTAGCATAGTTGTCAGGATTAGATAGATAGATAGATACTATATAATATAGAGGTAGATAGATATAAAGGGCACTGTATAACATAGCTATTTTAGCATAGACTGCAGGATTAATTGGATATATATGTATGAAAGGCTCTATATCATAGATAGATAGATAGATAGATAGATAGATAGACAGATACTGTAGATAGATAGATAGACACTATATCATATAGAGATAGATAGATACTATATAATATAGAGATAGATAGATATGAATGGCAATGTATAACAGGTAGCTAATTTAGCATAGTTGGCAGGATTAGATAGATAGATACTGTAGATAGATAGATGTGAAAGGCACTATATAATAGATAGATAGATAGACACTATATCATATAGAGATAGATAGATACTATATAATATAGAGATAGATAGATATGAAAGGCACTGTATAACAGATAGCTATTTTAGCATAGTCAGCAAGATTAGTTGGATATATATGTATGAAAGGCTTTATATCATAGATAGACAGATAGATAGATAGATAGATACTATATAATATAGAGACAGATAGATATGAAAGGCACTGTATAACAGATGGCTATTTTAGCATAGTCGGCAGGATTAGTTGGATATACAATATATGTATGAAAGGCTCTATATCATAGATAGATAGATAGATACTGTAGATATATAGACAGACACTATATCATATAGAGATAGATAGATACTATATAATATAGAGATAGATAGATATGAATGGCAATGTATAACAGATAGCTAATTTAGCATAGTCGGCAGGATTAGATAGATAGGTAGATAGATAGATAGATAGAAAGCCAGGGATGGAGGTCTAGCAAGAACATAACAAAATGGGGAACTGCATATGTAATTTGATTCCTTCAGGTGTGGAACAATAGCAGCCGTGAGGAAAGTTTTATCAGAAGTTGAGCCCGGGGCAGCAATGACGCAAAGGCAACTGCCAAACCGAAGGGCAGTTGCATAATTCAACTGAACGCTTTGAGTTAAGGTAAAGCAAGCGGGCTTCCTCAAGGCTTTCGAATGCCCTCCCGTCATTATTCACACTGTTAGAAGCGATGCAGAGTGTAGGAGGGAGAGAAAGACCTCCCTGGAGGTTGCAAATCAATGTCTCAATAAAAAGACAACCGTGGGAGCGGCAGAATGATGTATCTCATGGATCTGCAGCAGACTGACCTCCTGTTAGCAGATTTACTTCTGCTAGGTCTTCAAAGAGAATTTCTGGTAGTGAACATCCACAAGTCCTTGGAGTACAAAAAAAAAACAAAAAACGATTTTTGTGGCAGGACTTGCAGTACAGCATCACGAATGACGCCTCTTCTATGGTCCCACAGTGAGTTGGCGCTAAGAATACATTTTTAACATTTTTTAGGCAACAAACAAGCATGATTTGTATGCTATGGGTGATGTGAGGGTGGGGCAGGAGATGTGCAGTGACAATATGGTGGATCAATGACATTTTTTTTGAGATGTTTAATAAGGCAGGTCACCATGTGCCTTGGGATGGGTATCTTGTCATCATTCCCGTGTAGCTTAGTTAACTGTACCTTTCTCTGCCCTTGCAGTGCAGATGGCGACTTTGCCGTGACACACTTGACGAAAGCTCACCTCTTCTATGATGGACGCATCAAGTGGACGCCGCCAGCCATCTACAAGAGCTCTTGTAGCATCGACGTCACCTTTTTCCCATTTGATCAGCAAAACTGCACCATGAAATTTGGCTCCTGGACCTATGACAAGGCGAAAATCGATCTGGTCAGCATGGCCAACCACGTGGACCAGATGGACTACTGGGAAAGTGGCGAATGGGTGATCATCAACGCAGTGGGCAGATACAACATCAAAAAGTACGAGTGCTGCACAGAAATCTACCCGGACATCACATATTACTTCATCATCCGACGCCTGCCACTCTTCTACACCATCAACCTGATCATCCCGTGTCTTTTAATCTCCTGCTTGACCGTGTTGGTGTTCTACCTGCCTTCGGAGTGCGGCGAGAAGATCACGTTGTGTATTTCCGTTCTGCTCTCCCTCACTGTGTTTCTTTTGCTCATCACTGAAATCATCCCATCCACCTCCCTGGTCATTCCACTGATCGGGGAGTATCTGCTGTTCACCATGATTTTTGTCACCCTCTCAATTATTATCACAGTTTTCGTTCTCAATGTTCATCACCGTTCTCCTCGTACTCACACCATGCCAGCTTGGGTAAGGAAGGTTTTTCTGGATGTTGTGCCCCGCTTCTTGTTCATGAAAAGGCCACCGACGGTCAAGGAGAACTGTAAGAGACTTATCGCATCCCTGCACAAAAAGGCGACTTCGCCGGCATTTTGGTCAGAAATCGAAGTGGAGCGCCCCGAGCCCACCACACCTCCAGGCAGCCAAGGAAGCAATAAAGTCTCCCAGTCTTCACCTTCAGATCATGTGCTAGAGGAATTGCCAACCACACCTCAAATTCTTTGCAAGTCCAGCTCAAGTCAATACTCGATTCTGCTGGAAGAGCCGGGACAGGTAGAAAAGCCAGCCTCCCCTTCATCTCCGCAGCACCTCGAGGAACCCCAGTCTGTCCCAAAGGCCAGGTCCCTAAGCTTCCAGTACAGTCTTCAGGACAACGACACCCCTCCCACCGTCCCCCGCTGCCGATCCCGAAGCATCCAATACTACTACCTGAACGAGGAGACGGTGCCAAGCAGCAGCAGCAGCAGGTCAGCCACATTCCAGCAGCAGATCTTGAAGGAAGAAACGGCCATCGCGAGTGACGGCAAATGTCAGTGCAAAAAGCTTCCTGAAAGTCGACCGTCAAAAATCAGCAACGTGAAACATCACCACCAGCATCACCAGCGGCAGCGACTGAGGGTGCTGTCGCCCTCCATGAAACTGGCCATTGAAGGGGTGCAGTACATCGCAGACCACCTCAAGGCCGAGGATGCCAACTTTTCGGTAAGTAAAGCAAAAGTGTCCTTTTAACATTTCTCCCTGCTCAGAATGGATGGTTGGCTCATCATTCCCACCGATTAAATAACTTCTCCAGTCAGTGCCATCATTCATAAACAGACTGACCCACCCCTCTTACATTTATTTAGCGGACCCTTAAGAAACCATCAAACTCAATAAACAGACATTTGTGTGAATGACGTGAGGTCCAGAGACAGGGAAGAAAATGAATGGAAAGATGTGTGTGACACCACTGATGGTGTGTAGACAGAGCTATGAGCAAGAGGACAGATAGACAGATAGATAGATAGATAGATGTGAAAGGAACTGTATAACAGATAGCTATTTTAGCATAGTCGGCAGGATTAGATAGATAGATAAATAGATGAGTGTTGCATCTCTCTTCTCCGACTTGTCTGGACAGGGCAGTACTGTTCGTTTTATTGAAGACATGGGAGTACTTCTGGTGCCAGGGCATTGCCCGTTGGAATCTCTTCCGGGAGCATACAGTAAACCCATAAAGTTGGAAGTGTAACTTCCTGTAGCACCCCCTGGTGGTACCGCAGCAGGGTTGCCCCCACTGGACTACAATTCCCAGCATTCCGTGCAGATGTCTGATTGGGTACTGAAGCCCAGGGGTGCTGCCATCTAGCAGGTTGGGGGAGCATACATCCTTGATACGGAGCCTCCCACTGATCTCTTAGTTAATTTGGCCTCCCAACTGGTAAAGGCAATGCGGCCAGTCCCGGCAGGAATGTCAGCCCATGCATAATGTTCATTTTGATAGATAGATAGATAGATAGATAAGCATTTTCTTCAGTGTCTGTAACAGTCACACATTAACCCTTCAGAGGCTGGACAGAAGACAGTGGGGCTACAAACGTAAAGTTTTCCAGCTTACCTTCTGTTTGTGTGATTGTGTTTTTAACAGAAAACAATGGCCCTTATATGGTTATTGGGGGGGCCAATGCCAAGCAGGTTCCCATCTCCCTAACAAATGTCATTTGCTGTCCACAGGTGAAGGAGGACTGGAAGTACGTGGCCATGGTGATCGACAGGATCTTTCTGTGGATGTTTGTCTTGGTTTGTATTCTGGGGACAGTGGGACTCTTCCTCCCCCCTTGGCTGGCAGGGATGATCTAATAGTTTTCCTCTGCTGGTGCACAAGCCTTCAATTTCTTTTCCCACGCTACTTTTGGGGCACTCTAGCAGGTGAATATTACTTTGAATGAATGCCATTTGGCCTTTTGAGTGAGCAGGAGACTTGTCAAATACTTTTTAAGTCCTTCCATGAGTTGGGAGACATCGCTGCTTTGACACTGAAGGCTCATACTGTTAGGGGCTTTGGCCTAATTGATGTTTTTTAAGTTCCATCTTCACCTTGCTCATACATTACGCACTGTTGTTGAGATCGATTTCCTTTTTTTTTTTTTTGCAATCTCTGTGCTGTTCAGACACATAAACTGTATGACAGCTATTTTATTTTTCTAAAGCAGCACCAGTAAGTCATCGTTAATCCTAATAAAGCAGATCTGACAGAATTCCTGCAGTGAAGCCGTCCTCTCATCTTGATGCTCATGAGGGGAAGACTATGAACAAACAGTTCAGAGAGGGGCGCTATAAAAAGACTTGACCCTTCTGCTGTGGATAAAGAATGCAAGATCACTTGGCAGTGCCACCTAGTGGTCTGTCTGCTGAACTGCATGCTGGGCCTGTGATGTGCTGAAGAAGCTCCCAGGAGCTGGTGGAAGTCAGGGATAATGAAAACAGGAAAAAAATAAAAATATTTAATTTTAAAGGAAATTGTCTTCTTTATGTTTTCTCTGCCACAGACACCTCCATAAAGGGGTGAGGGAAGGAATGTGCAACTTTTGCTTTTAAATTTAAATTTGTAAAGAGGGAGATAAGCCCTTGTTTCAGTTATTTTCCATCACATCCATCCATTATCCAACCTGCTACATCCTAAATACAGGGTCACGGGGGTCTGCTGGAGCCAATCCCAGCCAACACAGGGTGCAAGGCAGGAAACAAACCCTGAGCAGGGTGCCAACCCACAGCAGGGCACGCGCACACACACACACACACACCACACCAAGCACACAATAGGGACAATTTAGAATCGCCAATGCACCTAACCTGCATGTCTTTGGAATGTGGGAGGAAACCAGAGTACCAGGAGGAAACCCACACAGACACAGGGAGAACATGCAAACTCCATGCAGGGAGGAGTCTCCTAACTGTGAGGCAGTAGCGCTACCCACTGCACCACCATGCCGCCCCAATTATTATTATTATTATTATTATATTGCATTCTTAAGAATTACATTTGAAATGTACCAATTTTTCAGTTCAACCCCCACATATGACATACCGTTGGGCTCGTCTTCATGTGTAGTTACGAAAGATGTTGAACTTTTTGGGCTTCACCAATATTTTTGGACCTTTAGACCTGAAAAATGCACATTTTTTAGGCCATTTTAGGACCACACTTTGTGCAGGAAATTACACTCTTATGATAAGAGTAAACCAACAAAGAGGAAATCCTCCAAAACAAGTGTAAGGTCATACAAAAGGGTGGAAATAAAATATATATACATATACAAATATATATATATATATATATATGTATATTTCGGGTTTTCTTGATCTGTTCGTATCCTGCATGAGTGCCACATTGGATGGACTGGTGTCCCAACCAGGATGGAGGCAGGTTCCTTGCCAGGGTGGGGATATCCGTAATGGAAGGACAGAAGGTGGCTGCTCTCAGGGGTTTTGTTTTTCCCCCCCATGCCAATGATGGCAACATCCAACTGGTTTGGCTCAAATATGGAAACCTGCAGGGCAGGCTGGGAAGTGTAGTCCCATGGAAGAACAACATGCAGACTCATTTGCCTTCAACCCCTCAAAATGGATGATGGTCCACTTTGATTGTACTGCCTTTTGGTAAGGAGACCATTTCACACTTTTCCTTGGAAGACAATCAATGCAGTGGTTTGAAGGTGAAAACCTTTTATGTGAATACCTTTTTTTTATCTTCATAGGGTGAAGGATAAATACAAGTTACAGCAAACCTTTAGCGTCAACCATCTCTACCTCAGACATGAAAACTCAGGAGCAGCCACGGACTTTATGGTATGGAGGGCTTTGTATTCTGCTCTTGCTGAGATAACGGAGACCGGATACCTCATGCTGCCACAGCTTTGTCAGTTGATATCTGCTATTATTAACATGCCTCTTACATTACAATCTCTTTGTAAAGAACCTTGTGATCGTGTGAAAAGGTGGAGTGGTGGCTCTGAGACTAGGGACCTGTACTGGCAATCGGAAGGTTGCTGGTTCGAATCCCGTAAATGCCAAAAGGGACTGTGCTCTGTTGAGGCCTTGAGCAAGGCCCTTAACCTGCAATTGCTGAGCGCTTTGAGTAGTGAGAAAAGCGCTATATAAATGCAAAGAATTATTATTATTGACAACAACATTTATTTATAAAGCACATTTTCATACAAATGGAGTACAGTAGTTCAAAGTATTTTACAAGCGAAGTAAAGAAAAGTTTCTAAAAAATAGAAATATAAAAATAAGATTTGGCAATATTAAATAACAAAGAATAAAGTAAGGTCTGGTGGCAGGGAGGACAGAAAAAACAAAAAAGAAAACTCCAGAGGGCTGGAGAAAAAAAAAAAAAAGCAAAATCTGCAGGGGTTCCGAGGCCACGAAACCACCCAGCCCACCCCTGGGCATTCTACCTAACATAAATGATCTCAATCAGTCTTCATGGTTTTCAGGCTTCACATGAAAGAATTTGATGATGATGGTCACGTGGACGTCTGGCCTTCAATCCATCAATGTAGAGACAGCCCTGTCAGGGTTCTTGGGTACCACCAGGGGGAACTGCAACTCTTTGAAGCGTTTCCACCTGACCCAGAAGTGCTCCCAGTATGCAATGCTATGGCACTGGAAGTACTCCCGGGTCCAGCATTAAAGAAACTGAGCTTCCTTCACGGGTAGTCAGAATGGGAGAAGAGTGAATCAGACTATGTGGGAAGTGTGGAAGGAGGCAAGACGATTTGGTATTATACTGCTGTGGAAAGGATTTGGAGGTATTGCAATATAAAAACTTTGAACCCAGGACTGTGTTGTGTAGTTGTATCTAGGGGTTTGGGGTGCTGCTCTGCCCCCTGCTGGTCACACCTGATAGGACTCCTACTAGACATTAAAGACATCTATTTTGTTGAATGTGGTCGCCCGAATGAGATAAAGCCCTGACTAATGGAGAATTTTTGGGGTGCCACCACAGTCCTCCCCATTGGTTTGCAGTTTTAAACAGAAATAACACTCGATGGCATAAACAAAGCAGGAAAAATCAATTGCCACGTAAAAGGGTGGCTTCTGCCATTGGTTCACCAGTCTTCTCTGTGATACGTGATGCTTCCTTCTTGGTGGTCCGTGGGACCAGAAGGGGCAGAGTCAGTTGGCCTCACTGGGGAGTTTCTCATGACTGTGGAGGAAGAAAATGACAAGACATTTAGCAACAGCGCCCCCTCTCAGCCCGGGGTGGTATCACATGCCTGAGAAGAGCTTGGGTGGTGGTCCTCAGGCGCACGTGCGTGACATGTACATATCAGGACCCATTTCAAAGCCCAATGACCCAATTTCATACGCAAGGAACTCTCCTTTGGAGGAAATGGTTCATTGTCAAGCCATGGATCTGCAAGGAACCGCACAACCCAGTAAAGTGCCATGTTAGAATGGCTGTTTTTAGGAGTTTTGCACTTGCCCTCTGCTTCTCTTTCCTCTGATGTGCCTTTAAGCGTCACCCTTGAAGATGTCACCCTTCCACCATCTCCCTCTGGACTCATGGCTTTCATTCATCACACATATATATTATCAATGACCCAAATCCTGTCGTTTCTTCCTTAATAACATTCAAAGGATGTGACCCTTCCTTGCGACTCCTTGTTCAGGCACTGGCTGGACTATGGCAGTTCTCTCCTGGTGGGGCTTCCTTCATCTGCTATCAGACCTCTCCATCTTCTCCAGAGTGCTGCTGCTCAACTCGTGTTTTCTCGGTTTCCTTGTTTCATTCCTACGTCTCCACCTCTCCTTTGGTCCTTCCAGTGGCTTCCTCTTGCTGCAAGGATCGAGTTCCAGACTCTTGCCTTGACCCGACAGGTTCTGCTCCTCGATATCTCCCATCCTTGGTCTCTCCTTATGTGCCTTCCAGAAGTCTCCACTGTGCCTCAGCCTGTCTGCTAACTGGCCCACCTCTTACTGGACCTGCCAAGACAGGACGATGCTTCTTGCTCCAAAGCTGTGGAACAATCTCCCATTGCGGCATCTTTTGAAAACGCACCTTTTCATTAGGTACTTTGGATCTGCTCAGCTTCTCTCCGACAGGATGGTTGCTGTTGTACCAACAGTGGGTTTAGGATATGGATGTGCGTCCCACTCGAGTTGCTGGTACAATTATGGAGTTGTTCCAACCTCTTGTGTTTGCTTTTCTTAGTTTGTTCTCTGTCACTTTCATGCTTGTATGCATTGTAACTTGCTTTGTAAGTCACTTTGGATAAAGACATCTGCTAAATAAATAATGATAATAATAAAGCAGGAACCTTTTCCATACCTGATGAATGAACCACCACAGCGGAATTCCAGCTCTACGGTAGCTGTGCTAACCACTGCACCCAACCCCCCCCCCCCACGCCCCCAATCCACCACCCACCATCTTAAACACGATGTACATAATTAGGCGCCGCACCAGTGTCAGTAATTTTAGAAAGGAGTCGGGAGAGCTGTCCAAACCTCAAGGAGTCTGCTAGGTCTCACTTGCCATAAATTATGCATGCCAACATTAAATGCGACTTTAGTGTCAGGCCTCGCGGCCAATTCAGCTGCTGCGCCACGCTCGCACGTCCCAGTTGAGGAGCTGCCTCGGGGGGCTTCCTGCTGCGCGACATTCGTTTATGCGAATGCCAAAACTGAGAGGCGCACTTTAATTGTCCCGGCGCTTGCGGCCCCGACTCTGCGGAAGTGAAAACGCAGCCCTCGCCGATAACAAGAGGGTCGACTGTAACCGCCGAGGAGACTTCCACCTGCTGTGACGTTTTACCTTTTTACGCCATAAATAATTTAAAGATGGTTTGAGGGTACTGTCATAATCTAAAATGACAACACTAAATCTGAAAGGACTTTGTATAGCAGAATAAGAAAAAAAAAACATCAGGTGAGGGGAGAGCAGCTAGACGTACTGGTGGAGATCATGTAGCTCAAGGGCTTGAGCCTGGAAAAGAGTGGAGGTGAGATGGACAAGCAGACTGGTGCCACGTCTGCAGTCTTACAGGCGCTGCATCGATCTGTGGTGCTGAAACGGGAACTGAGCTTCGGGACAAAGATCTCAGTTTACAGGTCGTCCTACCCTCACCTGAGGTCACAAGCTGTGAGGAGGAGTGCGAGAGTGGGACTTAGAAGTGACAAAAAGGAGGCTTCACTGACAAAAGTGAATGGGGTTTAGCCAGTCTTGTCTGCTACTGTGTTCACGTGTTGTCAGATAGATAGCTGCCAGGCTGGAAATTTCACATGAACGCCTTTCAAAGTGGAAGCAGCCAGTCAGACAATTTGAAGAAAAGCATTTTTACCCGAATTCATTACAGCTGGGCAACCTGTCTAAGATGGATTGAAATCTAAGTAATTGATGTAGACCTCAGCGTTAATGTTTGCAGGGCACCATCTATTGAAATACATTTTGTAATGCATGGACTAATAGAATGCATTGCATTTGTCATTCCAACAGATGGCACCTCACAAACAATTTACAGTAATAAAATGCATTGCATTTGTTATTCCAATAGATGGCGTATCACATACAATTTATACTAATAAAATACATTGCATTTATCGTTTCAACAGATGGCTCATCAGTAACACTTTATAGTAATAAAACACATGCCATTTATCATTCCAACAAATGGCACATCACAAACAAATTATAGTAATAAAATGCATTGCATTTCTCATTCCAACAGATGGTGCATCATGATCAATTTATAGCAATAAAATGCATGACATACGTCATTCCAACAAATGGTGCATCATGATCAATTTATAGTAATAGAATGCATTGGACTTGTTATTCCAACAGATGGTGCATCACATACAATTTCTCTCTATTATATAAAAAAATCCTAGGACGAGAAGTGACTTTTTAGCCTAGGACGGAACGCAACTTTGTCAGAGAGATACTTTCAAGTTCTGAGAGATGACATTTAACCACACCCGGGGCTGGAAATAAAAGACAAAGAGTAGATGATAAAGTAGAACATTGTAAAGAGGTTCAAAAACGTTGGTGCGATACACATGCAGAGCTCATTAGAGATAATGAAAGTACTAAAATTCAAAAGTGTCCTAAAAATGATAGTACAGATCGCATTAACGCAAACAAAGGGAAATTATTACTCGGTGAAATAACGGAATAGCCAAAAGAGATTGAATATATTGTTTGGATTTAAACTTTAAGTTGGAGACTTGCTGATCGTCTAATTCGTGTTGCCATCAGGGAAAAGTACTATTTCTTCTCAATGAAGAGCTGTATCCATGAGAATTAAAAGATTTGTTGTTTGGTAAAAGTGAAAGCCACATATGTGAGCAGTAGAGACGCGAATTGGTTGGCGCGTAGACAGGCTGGGGGGTTGGCGAGCGAAGTGAGCAGCCTAGTATAGTGATAAAATGCATTACATTTAACATTCCAACAGACCGCGCATCACTAATGATTTATAGTAACAAAATGCATTGCATTTGTCATCCCAACAGATGGTGCATCATGACCAATTTACAGCAATAAAATGCATTGCTTTTGTCATTACAAGACCTCTGTGGTAATCTCTGCAGTGCATCATCTATTGAAATTTGTTTTGTAATGCATTCAGTAATACAATGAATTTCCATTTGTCGTTCCAGCACATGATGCATCGCAAACAATTTGTAGTAATAAAATACATTGCTTGTGCTGTCAAGACCTTAGTGTTAATGTTTGCAATGAACTGGAATGTATTTTGTAATGTGTGTACTGTAGTAATACAATGCACTGCATTTGTCATTCCAACAGATGGCACATCACAAACACTTTATAGTAATAAAATGCATTGCATTTGTCATTCCAAGACCTCAGAATTCATGTTTGCAGTGCACCATCGATTGGAATGTATGTTGTAATGCATGTATTAATACAATGCATTGCATTTGTCATTCCAACAGATGGAGCATCACAAACAATTCGTTGTGATAAAATGCATTGCATTTGTCATTCCAAGACCTCAACATTCATGTTTGAGTTGCATCATCTATTAGAATGTATTTTGTAATGTATGTAGTAATAAAATACATTGCATTTGTCATTCAAACAGATGGTGCATCACCATAATAATCTGCTGTAATAATTAATGTAATACATATGTCTCTGTTATATGCCACTTGGTATGGAACTTGCAAAGCTGTGTTAATATCTGTGATCTGATGGAATGACAAATAGAACGCGTTTTAACACTACAAATGTTTGTAATGTGCAGTCTTTTGGAGTGACAGAGACATAGCAACAGGACGGATACACAAAAACGCAGGCACACATACATGTATTCTTTTATTAAAGTGGAGGCTGACCTTTCACTTCAGTCAATGCAGTAAAGTAATTATAATAATTTCCTAGTCAGCCATTATTGGTATTTTTGTGGTCGAATTGTATTAGGAGAGATGGCATACATTTTTAATGTGTTTCGATTATGCTTTAAAGAAAAATGACTGCTTAATTTGATTGTTATTTTTTGTTTATGACTAGAAATTCAGTGTACACAATGGAGTGGGGACACGCTATAAAAATAAAGATTTGGGGCTCCAGCCGGGAAACCATGTTTAGTTTTGGCAACTCTTTTGGCCAAGACAAAAACAAAAACGTAAAAGGAATGTTGCTGTCGTCTCAGTAGTCACGAGTTAAGCATCTTATGCAGACGTCAGTCCCAGTATGACTCCCTTCCTTCCTGTGAGGATGGCTTCTATGTGAGTCCTGGGGCAGAACTTCCACATAAGATGTCGAAGTGACATTACAATTCTTCCTCTTGATGCGTCTGAAATCTGAGGGTTAAAAAAGGAGAAGGAGTGAGGAGCAATGCCATCGAGTGGCTCAGAATGGAATTACAGGTGTGACAAAAGCTCTGGAGACGTCCCCAAGTCTCATGCGTCTGACAGCAAATAAATGCAGTAAATATTTGGAGAAGAGTCTTGTTACAGACACTCAGAGCTTCAGGAGTTCAGCTCAACAGCCAATCTTTATGTTGCTTGAATTACAGAGAAAAAACTCAGCAAAGAGTCGGCACCACATGACACTAATTTCTACTTGACACGCCCACTTCAAGACACACCTACTCGTTAGTCATCAGACCCTCCCACAGCCTCATCCTTAACTATAGCTGAAGGACCTTTTATGAGAACAAGACTCATTCACGATATATTTATTTATTTAATTTTATCTGAAAAATTCCTCCATAGAGGATCGCGCACACACATCCAATTTACAGCTTTTAATTTCATTTTCGAGTTTAGCTGCAGTTTCTGAAAGTGAAATATTAGAAATGTCTACAGTACAGCATATCTAATGAATTTGCGTATTCGTTTTTGATTTTGCAAATCACTTTTCACATGCATGTTGATATTTTGTGGCGCCTGAAGTCATCTTAAGTCTTTTGTGTAGTGTTATTCTTTGTGCTTCCATTCACAGTTTACTTCACATGAATCTGAATTTCCATCAAGTGTTTACATTGGTGTGTTAACAAAATTATCACCCCTTTAGAAACCCATGAGAACCATGATAGAAAAATATGACAGGCAGATATAAAATGTCTAGTGTTAACATTTGCAGTGCATCATGGGATTTGTAAAAGCAGTATTAATGTTTGTGATGCACTATCAGCTGGAATGAAAAATGCAATGCACGTGCCCATGTCATATGCCATTTGGTATGGGATTTGTAAAAACAGTGTTTTTGTTTGTGATACGCCGTCGGCTGGAATGATCAATGCAATACACGTCTCTGTTATATGCCATTTGGTATGGGATTTGTAAAAGCCAGTATTAATGTTTGTGATGCACCATCAGTTGGAATGATAAATGCAATGCAAATGTCTCTGCTATATGCCACTTGGTATGTACAGTAATTCGTAAAAGCAGTGTTAGTGTCTGTGATGTGCCATCTGTTAGAATGACAAATGCAATGTACATGCCTATGTCATATTCCATTTGGTATGGGATTTGTAAAAAGAGTGTTAATGTACGTGAGGTGCCATCTGTTAGAATGACAAATGCAATGCACATGCCTATGTTATATGCCATTCGGTACAGGATTTGTAATGACAAATGCATTGCAGTTTATTACTAAAAATGCTTATGATGCACCATCTTTTGGAATGACAGAAACACAGCAGTCAGATGGACGCAGAAACAGACACACAGACATTTATTCTTTTATTGAGGTGGTGTCACAAAAATGCGTCTGAGTATCACTCTTTTGACTCCTCCTTGGTACGCAGTACCACCCCGGGACGAGAGGGGGCGCTGACGCTAACAGTACTGTCTCTCTCTATCCCTAAAGTACTGAGAAGACACCCAATGAAGGAAACTAACCCCACACCTCCCGATCAGAGATGCTCACAGAAGGTGGACGAACACTCAACAAAGACGGAGCTCCAGTTCACAAGACGTAGCGGGGCTGCTGAACCGATCACACGTTTGATTCATATGAGCCATTGAGTGCTGTTTAAGTTTGTTTTTGTCTACTAAGTGCAACATGCAAATCTCGCACAAATCCAGTACTGTTGCCCTACTTCAGGACAGTGAGCCTGTCCATCACCTTTCCTTGCTGTCTTTTCTTCGTATCCACGTCAAACTTACTTTCCAGATCCTTCCACTTTTATTTCTTGCTCTCCATGTTTTTCATTTATGGTCTACGAAAGCAGGAAATTCTGATCGGCAGCCCCAGGCAGCTCTGCCACATTTCACTTCATTTGCTTTTCACACCAACGGCAGCAAAATAAGATCGGGTTGCAGAAAACGGCAGAACCCCGGCTGGGATTTGTTATCAGAGGTTTTTGCCCCCTGAGTGTGGACATCGTCTTGTCCTGTCAGGGTCCTGAAGTGCATTTTTTTTTTTTTTTTATAAATTGATCAGTTAATTTATTTTTCCAATTAGCTGCTTGACTTCACTGGCGGTCTGCGGGTCAGAGGCTCCCCATTTTGCCTGGCCTTGCTGTTCCCATCGCTTCTTACTGATAAAAGGATGTCTTGTGGAAATTGCATTTAATTTATAAAAGCTTAATTAGATTGACCCGGCCACTGGCCTAATTAGAAAACTGCCGTGAAGACATTCATCTGAGCCACACTGGTAGGTATGTGGGTAACGGATAATTTCCAGTAAATCTTCATTTTATATAGTGTCTTTCATACTGTCTTATGGAGGAATCAGAAATATAATGAAATGGGAGAGTATTCATATGACGGTGAGCAGAAACTCCTGTGACGCCACACGTCAAGGTGCTACATAACCAGTGGCGTAACGGGGGTGGCAGGGGCGGCCCGCCCCAGGTGGCACTTTTAGGGGGCGGCAAAGAATTACTGTATATTTTAGTCTTTTAAATTGAAATACCTAAATAAGGGGGCGGCGAAATTTTCCTCCGCCTCGGGCGGCTGACACCCACGCTACGCCACTGTACATAACCTGACATTCTGTTAGCCTTCTTAATGGCACTTGAAACACCGTCTGGAAGTTGATAGCAACGGGTCCACTACGACTCCTAAATCCTTCTCATAAGGGGTACCTTCAATGTTCAGACCGCCCGTTGTGTATTCAGACGTTGCACTTTTACTTCCTATGTGTCATACTTTACATTTGCTTCCATTAAATTTCATCTTCCCAAGCCTGTCTGCTCTCCAAGTCCCTTTGTGATGACTTAACAGATTCTCGATTATCTGCCAGTCCACTGATTTTGGTATCATCTGCAAACTTAACCAGCTTGTTATTTATATTCCTATACAAATCATTTATATCTATTAAAAACAGCAGCGGCCCCAGAACTGACCCCTGCTGGACACCACTCTTTACTCCAGTCAGTTTTGGGAAAGTTCCTCGCACCATCACCCTCTGCTTCCTGTGTTTTAGCCAGTTTTGTACACCCTGAACTCCCACTTCTTTATGTTTGATGCCCAACCTCTCATGTGGCACCTTATCAAATTCTTTTTGAAAATGTCCAGATAAATAATATCATATGCCCCACTCTGGTCATATCCTTTTGTTTCTTCCTCATAGAATTCCAGCTTGTTAGTAAAACACGACCTCCCTCCTCTGAACCCATGCTAACTGTTCTGTAAAACTCCTGTGATTGCCGGGCATCACTCAGTCTTATCCTTAATAATTCCCCCATGTTGCATGTTAAGTTTTATCTCCTATAGTTGCATGGATCTGCCCAGTCACCCCTTTTAAATAATGAGATGATATTTGCCATTTTCCAGTCCTTTGGAATTTCCAAAGTGCACAGTAACTTCCTAAAAAAGTGTTTATATCCTGTCACACACGTGCGCATGGGAGGCAGCTAAAGGGCTTGAGTGAGGGCAATTCCGCGTCAGACCTGGACGTGGCAGAGTGCACTGATTCTTTTTCTCCTTGGTCTGCAGACCAGCCTCGGGAGATTCCACCTGGCTCTGTTGACGTCACTTCTGGGTCCGAGCCTGTGGAGGAAGACCTTCTCGGCTCCGGCCCCTTTGATGTCACATCCGGGCTCGAGCCTATGGCTGAAGACCCTTATGAGCCCGACCCCTCCGACTTCACTTCCTGTCTTCCCCTTTAAAAGCCTCCACCTTTTCCTTATTCCCTCAGTTCTGTTTTGTGCACATCAGTGCTGTATAACAGTTTTGCGACTTTGCAGCCAGGATACCAAATGTATGGGTGGCTGCCCCAAACCTTGCCATGGCTCTGTGTGGAGTTTCTGACAATCCGTACTCACTAACAGCCTTAAGAACTCTGTGATAAATATTATCTGGTCCTGGAGATTTGTTTGATTTCAGCCTGTTTAATCAGAGCAGCACTTCTCTCTCTCTCAGTACCTCCTTAGTAGTCTCTGTTACCGCTGGCAGGTTATCCACCTCCTCGCGGATGAAGACCTCAGAAAAACGCAAGTTTAGAGCACCCACTATTTCACTATCTGTATTTTTTAATTCCCCTTTACTATTCCCACACACTTCACCTTCTCCTTGACTGTTCTTTTACTACTAAAATACGGAATGAATCTCTGATGGTCGTCTTTCACCTTATCTGCTATATTCCTTTCTAACTGCCTTTTAGCCTCCCTAATATCCTTCTTAATGTTTTCCCTCATACGCCCTATGATTCGCAAAGGAGTTTTTAGTCTTGCGTGTCTTATTCGTCTGTTTTTTTCCTTTGCTGCTTCTTTTCGAACTTTTTATTAACCCACTACAAAGTTCTGGCTGTCGCACATAGCACGGCATTGAGACAGCTCTGCTCCGTGGAGTTAATGATCTTTTCTGGTCTGCAGATTACGGCTCACTTAATATTCTCCTCCTTCTTGACTTAAGTGCAGCATTTGACACCGTTAATCATGACATCCTCCTCTCGTGCTTCTCCACCATAGAGAACTCTGGCTTAGCCCTTCAATGGTTCACAACATACTGTATATTTCTAATAGGAAACAGTTTGTCACACTCGGCCAACATAAATCCTCCACCTCACCTGTGTCGTGTGGTGTCCCTCAGGGTTCAGTCCTTGGGCTGTTACTCTTTCTACTTTATATCCTTCCTTTAGGTCAGATTATTCGCAGACATGGCCTTAACTTCCACCGCTATGCAGACAATGTACAGTTATATCTTAGTACAGATTCGCCTCCCAGCACACTCACTGACTGCATCACTGATCTTAAGCTATGGATGGAAAAGAACTTTCTCAAACTTAATGCCAATAAAACTGAATTGTGACTGATAGGCCCAAACTCCCTACTTTCTAAGGCATCTAACTTTTCTGTTTCTGTTGATGCCAAACCTGCTCCTGTTGTCAGGAATCGTGGTGTTTTGTTTGGTTCATCACTTAACTTTGAGCTACACATTAGGTTTCTGCCAAAAATTTCATTCAATCATCTCCATAACGTTTCCCGCCTCTGTCCATTTCTGTCCTTTAATGATGCTCAGGCTCTGGTTCATTGTTTCATAATGTCTTGACCTTGGGTTTGTGAAAGGCGCTCTATAAATGCAATTTATTGTTATTATTTTTACAGTTTTTAAAAATTTCCAACTGATTCCAAATGTATGTGCGCACCTGTCCTGCATTACACATAAAGAGTTTTTAAACCTGTTCCACTGCTCCTCGATGCTTTCCACGCTTAAATGCTTATCTTAGTCCACCATCCTTAGGCTTTGCCACATCTGCTTAGAATTTGCTCTCCCGAAAGTTAAACTTAATCCTTACATCTGCCCTCTTGCAAAACACTGAGAACTGTATTATATTATGGTCACATGACCCTAGCGGTCCAATCACGTCTACACCCTCAAATGTATCCTGAATATTACAAAGTACTAAATCCAGACTGGCTTCACCCCACGTTGGTGATTTAACATTCTGCATTCAAAAACGATCACCGATGGCGTCTAAAAACTCCAGCTCTAGTTCTTCGCTAGTTGTAAGGTTGGCCCAGTTAATATTCGGGTAGTTAAAGAACTCCCATGACTTGTTACTTGCTATTGCTTCTTTAATGGAAGGAGCAGATGCCTTGCCAGTGGTTTCTTGGGTGCACACAAGCCCATCCTCTTTGTTTGACTACCGGAGCAAAGCCCATAGAGGCTGCCAATTGTGGAGTTTTGGCTACTTTGTCCCTGGGCAGGTGTTTAGATGGTGACATCTCTGGGGTGTCACTGGCTGGTTGATCATTTTATCAGATATGGTGCAGAGACTGAAAAAAGGCCCCATGGAGAGGTAACTGATACTTTATAGCTGACATTAAGAATATCTGGAAGCATCATTTTAATCCATGGACTTGTACTACAGGCTTAGTAAAATTGACAATGCCAGTCTTACTTATGGTCTCCTGCCTTAATCAAAGAACCTTTTCTGATAATATTGGAAATCAGTTCTGCTTATCTATTGTTGTTTCATGTGGAGTACCACTGGGATTTATTTTAGAGCCTTTTCTGTTTATTGATTTAAGCCAAAAGAGGCTTTGTACTCCCCAAAGACTGTTGATTGGATTAAGTCAATGCAAAGATGAGAAAGAGAACATCAGTCATGGGCACCACCTGTTGGCGCCAATCGGGCATCCATCCTCTGATTTCTTTCATTTCAGGGTTCAAGTCAGAAAAATGCAGGCTGGCCGATAAGACTGAGACAGGGAAGTGGGGAGACATATAGGAGAACATGGTTATGTTCAGATGTTTGTAAAACGTGCACAAGAGTTTGGGTGTTGGATGGTTGTGCCTCATCCACATCTCCCTGCATACAGCTCTGTGAGGGAGGCCTACAGGATTTTGTAATAGCAATAAATGTAGACATTTGGCATATGCTGTTAAGAGTGAGGGCAGCACAGTGGCGCAGTGGTAGTGCTGCTGCCTTGCAGTAAGGAGACTCGGGTTAGCTTCCCAGGTTCTCCCCGTGTCTGCGTGGGTTTCCTCCGGGTGCTCCAGTTTCCTCCTACAGTCCAAAGACATGCAGGTTAGGTGCATTGGCAATCCTAAATTGTCCCTAGTGTGTGCTTGGTGTGTGGGTGTGTGCCCTGTAGTGGGCTGGCACCTTGCCCAGGATTTGTTCCTGCTTTGTGCCCTGTGCTGGCTGGGATTGGCTCCAGCAGACCTCCATGACCCTGTGTTAGGATATAGCGGGTTGGAAAATGACTGACTGACTGACAAGAGTGAATATCGTCCGGTCAGCCCATTTAGTGTGGCCATGAGACAAGTTGTGACACAGAAACCAGTCCATCACAGGGCTCACTCCATGACATTCTTCAGACATCTCCATCAATCGAATCCAGGGTTTAGAAGAACTCCATGAACACTTTCAAACAGTAAAACTTTTCTGCTCAAAGGCTGATCTTTGATGGCTCATGAGACTTCACAGAGATTCTCATTTATGTTTCATTTAAGAATCAACTTTTTCATAGATGTTTCACTCAGAATTACTCAGGAGAAATAGCCTTAGACATAAAGGAGACATGAGATACGACTGAGGTAAAAGGGGTCAGAATTGAGAATGTGGTTTGAAAAGCATGGGATATTTTGTGAGATCTCTTTCTAGTCTTGTTTTTTCAAGACTTCATTTTTACCGGACTGATGTGTTTATCTGAGGTCAGGGGCGGAGTGGCCATCAGGGCATTTGGGCAATGCCCGGTGGCCTGCAGACTCTAGTCTGGTCATGGGCCAGCCGTTTCATGAAGTAAATTTTATGTACTGGTTACAGTTTGACATTAAAATTAATTTTCTAAACTATTAAACATTATCTGTGATTTATATAGTCCTATATAATATACCGTATTACGTCATCAAGTTGTTTTAGTTATCAGTACACAATACTGCAGTGAAAAAGTTGGTCAAAACTGCCTTATGCCGATTTCTGTTTCGATACCACTACATTTCGGTTAGCATATACATACATTATTGCAATTCATTTTATCTAATATCTAGTATTTAAATTCTTGGGTACTAATAATTAGTTTAGATTATGGATTATGCATTTTATTGTTCTCGGGTCGTCGGCGTGAGCGATAATTAGTGGTTTTCAGCTGTGATTATTAACGCTGCCTGTGTCGCAAGTACAGTGTGAAAGATCATTCTCTGTGCTGAAGAGAATCAAAAGCCATCTGAGAAGCACAATGACGCAAAAACATCTTGAGGCGTTCATGTTCATGTCGGTGGAGAAAAGTATCCTAGCCAAACTTGTTGATGATGTGGCTGCTAAAAGCAGCAAACTGCGTAAGCTACTAGCCTTCTAGGGTACTGGCACTTGGACATGATACTGACATTTGACATGTACTATAATAACGTGTAAGCCGTGTTCCTAATTTTTATTTTTTGTTAAATTTAATTCCTAAGTGTGTCGTCAAATTTTAAGTTGTTTCTAAACAACAGTATACAGATTAAGTTTTGCGACAGTTTAGATAGAGTTCATATCATAGGCTCAGCAAGAAGCGAGCCGCATAATCATCACAAATTTTAAGAAAATTATAATGAATAATGGGCCAAGTGGGTCGACCTCATCACCTCACTCGGTTTTAAGACCCAGTCCGCTCCTATCTGAGGTGTCTTACAGTATTTGAGATATGATTGGTTCCATTGACTTTAAACCCAGAGGTTGTACTGTAGGTGCAAATCCCACTACTGACACCTGTGTGACCACAAGAAATTCACTTCACCTGTCTGTGCTCCAACTGGAAAAAATAGAAGAAATGGAACCAATGGGACCTCAGATGTTAGGTAAAGGCACCTCTCTCCACCCGCCGTGTAAGTGAGCCCCCCAGACGGACGCTCACCAAATCCCACAATCCCGTCCACGTTCTTACGCTACATTTGCTGTGTTTCAGAGGGGTAGACTGCATGCAGACTCTAAAAAAATGGCCATTTTTTTCTAATGAAAGTATAGTCTTTGGGGGAAGCCCGTCATATTTTAAAGCCGACACTTTGGGGACTGCGGCCACTAGGCTAGAGACGCTTTTTTGCTGACACCAGCTACTTTTTTTGGTGATATTGCTAGTCTTTTACTTTTTACGCTCCTAATTCTTGCTGCCGCAGAAACAACTGCAAAGCAGCTTCTCTCGCCTTTAAAAGTGATTTAGTGTAAACCTAATTAGAAATAAAAGGAATTCCCCGATGAGCCAACATCTCTTCGAGCCATAGCGGAGAGAGCCGGCAGAGGTGACCTACTTTCCGGTGTCTCATCAAGCATCGCCCTGTCCGCTGTTCCCCATTTCGCTCCGATCCACCCGCAGCTCTATTCACACGGAATAGACAGTTGAAGAAGAAGCGAATAATGATTCAGTCATCTTTTAAGCAGAGCTTCCCCGCTTTCTCGTCTTGCTAGCAATTAGCCACTTAAGGAACTTGCACAACTCGGCATCAGTAAAGCGAGCCATCAGGAAGCGTGACATTCGGGCGCACGCAGCCGCCGCTTCAGCAGTCTTGGATCTGCCGCATAAACAGCCAGCCAGGCACTCTCTTTTCCTCTCGGCTTTAACATAACATTCTGGGAGTGAAGCTAGCCGTGAAATTGCTTTATAAGGTATTTGTAACACTTAATTGCTGGAGTGAATAGAAACGCCTTGCGCTATAATGCTCAGGGTGGCATAGAAAATGTACTTTTCCCCTGTTAGGGGCTCGCCCAGCTGGCTGGAGGCAAGATTGTCTACAAGATGGCATAAGGCAAAGGAGGAGATCCCACGAGAGAGAGAGTCAGAGAGCACCATTCACACTGGCTATCAGATGGCACATCTACAGTACGTGCCAGTATGGGCACAGAGAAGCCACTTTAGTGTAAATGGCGCTCCATAAGTAAAAGTGAGTCAGGCACTTCAGAGGGAGGCAGTGAAAGAGGCCTCCAAGCCAGCAAGTGACCCATCTTGGAGGAAGTGGGACCTCAATGATAGAGAGGCAGCTGGCGAAAAGTCACAGAGTTCGAGTTGTGATGGTCTTTTCTATTCTACTTATTTTTTATTTGGACACAACACCAGCAAACGTAGGGCCTTGAAACCTCTGCCATTGGGGTGCACGGGCAATGTGAGAAGCCAGAGGGCGCTCTAGCATGAGGACTCTTTAGGAGTGGCCAAGGCTGTGAAGATGAGTCTTGGCATGTGGTTAAGATGCCACCTCTTCCTCCATGCCACTTAGCAATAGGGAATCGAACTGGGCAAAGGTTTACTGGCATGTAAAGAAGAAGAAATCTGAGTTCTGGAAAAATAGATAGATAGATAGATAGATAGATAGATAGATAGATAGATAGATAGATATTTGACTTTTTACAGAAGCTCTTTAAATGCTGACCATCTGCACAAAGGCTGCTGTTTGCACAACCCCAGAAGATGGCAGGTACATTGAGAGAAGGTTTACTGTACTGTGGACCACAAAGATGGGGGGCCTTCCTCTCTATTACTCTGTAATCCCCCTACAATCTTTCACACATTCTTTTTTCTAAAATTGTTAATTTCA
Source organism: Polypterus bichir lapradei (assembly GCA_026402145.1). NCBI lineage: Eukaryota > Metazoa > Chordata > Cladistia > Polypteriformes > Polypteridae > Polypterus > Polypterus bichir. The sequence goes on from JANRMT010062855.1 coordinate 6,628,630, forward strand.
GCCCATGGAGAGTTAATGCCAATTTTTGGCAACTGTGGGCACCATGTAGGAGCCACTCCGGACAGAGCGGCTGGCACTCTCTCACACAGCAGCCAAACCACATGCACTACAAAACAGATCAGCAACCTGAAGCTAATTCATGTTGAGGACTGTCCAGAACTTGGATAGAAGACCATCTAAAAAAGATATAGGGTTGCTACTGGCACGGGTGTTGATGAAGCCAGCAGGGGGCGCTTAACCCTGTGGTCCTTGTGCGGGCCCCAGTGCAGTGGCAGGGACACTATGTTGTAAAAATGGCACCGTCCTTCAGATGAGACTTAAAATTGAGGTCCTGACTCTGTGAGTCATTAAATATTCCAGTGCATCATTCAAAAGGTGTACGGTGTATCCCGAATTCCTAACCCATCACAGTGTTGTCCATTCTTGCCTCCTAATCATCCCCAGTCTCTAATGGGCTCTTTCTTACCCTTTCACCACTTAATAGCTATTGTGTGGTGAGCGTACTGGTGCAGTAATGGCTGCCGTCTCATCATCTAGGTGGGTGCTACGCATTGGTGGAGGGTTGAAGTGGTCCCCCCTCTGTGTAAAGCACTTTGAGTAGCGAGAAAAGCGCTATATAAATCTAATTAATTATTATTGTACAACAACACTCACTCACAGCTGTAAGAGTGCTGGAGAGAAAAGAAGAAAATGAAAAAAGACCTGGGGAGAATGTGCAAATCTTTCTGAAAAGTCCTCACTTTATCAATATGGGTTATTGAGTGTAAAATGCTAGACACAAGTGGCAAATGCATTCATTTAAAATTAAATCTATACAACACAAAGTGTGCAGAAAGTGAAGGGGTCTGAAAATGAATCCACTGTAACAGCGAGGGTTCACATCCGGCACCCGAGTGTCGTCGGTGTGGAGTTTGCATGTTCTTCCTGTAAGCCTGCAGTTCCCCTTTCATATCCCTAAAGAAACACCAGTAACGTTCATTGATGGTTCTAAATTAGCCCAGTATGAGTGCCAAGGCTATTTTCCTGTCATTCACCCATTGCCTTCCGGGTGGCTCCGTTGTATGGGATGAAATGGGTTTGGATATAAAACATGATGACGCAAAATAAAATGTCTTTAAAACGTTAACAGTAGTGGACTATTCTTTGTTAAACATTCACGAAGACGTCCCTGAACTTCTGTGCTTCTTTTTGCCGCACGAAGTAAATCTCCCCACTTTGAAAACAACTTGTCCATTTGATTTTCTCCGTTATTGTCATTTGGCTTTTAACAAACGCTGGAAAGGAAAATAAAAGTAAATCAAATTCATTCAAAAATAAAACCGCGGCCGTCTGACAGACGAACGAAACAAAAGACGGTGACAGAAGCAGATGGGAAGGAAGCCTAACGAAGTCTTCACTCCATTGAAGACGAAGGCGACGTCCTTGAGAAAGCAGAAAACAAAGAGAAACGACGGCTCATACCTTAGGAAGGATGAAAATAGGAAATGATGAAGCGAGGAGTCAGTCAAATTAATAGCTAAGAAGGTTATGGAGCCAGGGGGGATCCCATTGTTCTCTCACTGCCGAATACAAGCGGCCATCTAATTTTCGAACTTCAGGATGCAAGCCCAGATGCGCCGCCAATTGCATCGGTGCGCTCGCTGATACAAACACATTCAATGGGGCAATTAGTGACTAATGCAGCCCATATGGAACCCTAGTAGACTGCACGCCCCTTGAATACCAAAACGGGGGCCCTTACAGTTCATATCGTAGACGAGGAGAGAGAAAAGATCTGGAGCGCGTACCTCGGTGTCCAAATGACGCATTCAGTTTTGTTAGACTTGGAGGACCAGGTGGTATTGTCATGTTTACTGTTACCCCTCTGTGTCCGGAGCAGGCGACCGTTGGTGTTCATAGCGCGGAGTTTGGGGTTGATTCCATGTCGTGCGCCCCATTCAGTTTCAAAAACAGCGCCACACAGTGTCCGGACCGCGATGCGGTTCAGTTACATAAAACAGCAACCTACGATAGGCCGCCTATCTGATGGATCGAGCGACCCCCAATTATATAGGATTCAAATAACCGAACACACACATTATGGAATAAACCCGGGTAAACGCAGAAAACGCCCATCTACAGAAGGAGTTCGTGACAATTCCACACGGTCAGAGATCAGGATGGACACTGAATCAAAAATCCCCGTCAGACAGAAGTGCAAAGCATTCCCTCCTTGGTTGAGCCGAAGTATTGCAACTGAAATAAAAAAAATGATATCGCAGTTAAATATATTTAGCGATGCCAGAGGTAAGGAGCAGACGACGGGAAGAAGCAAGCTGGCATTCCTTGGAGCGGACGTGTAGTTAAGGCACAAAGGGCGTAAGTGATTGAGGGCACGGCCGTTAGCGGGTCACGCTGCAGCGCTCTTTTGTGATGGAGCATACCGTAGAGGGCGCTATAAACAAGGGTAAACTAAAAAAAGGCTTGTTGGATTAAATAATAATAATAATAAAAAACTTACGGCAACATATTACAAGCAATATTATTGAGTACATTCAGCTACTTTTACATTTAAGTAATGACAATTTACATTTAATATATAAAAATTGCTCATTAGAAATAAAGCATATAAACGAAAGACCTGTGTGTGCGCGTGTGTATGTAGTAGTCCGCTCTGCTCACGCTCAACCACAGCCACAGAAGGTGGTGCGAATTCTACGGAAGATGTAGAAGCTTATGCAAGTGTGACTTGCACATGGTGAGATGGCGCATGCGTGAACCTCACTTCTCGTTCAACCCAAGCGGACATACTCAGCTTTGTAGCATGTTGTACGTTCACACAATGAGCTACCATACTTTTGCCTGAGACGGACCTGTCCCGCTCAACTTGTGCCACAGGAGAACTTTTTTTTTGTTGAGTCCTTCGACTTGCTGCCGAGGAACTGATGGGGTATTACCTGAGTGAACAGAAAGCGTCCGTCCCACCGCTAACTTCTGCTGCGCTCTGGCTTGTTGGCCTCGGATGGGTCGGAAATGTTGGATGTTGGTGAGAATTGGATTTCATCTGGCTTTGATTTCTGGGATGGACGCATCTTTACCGAGTTGTTGGCTGGTGGTCTCCGGAGCCTGCATATTTCAAGGCTATGGAATAATCGTCCACTGACTTTGAGATCAGCAGAATCTGTTGAACTGTTCGGGTGTGGGTGTCAGCTCTGGGACGCATTTGTTTCGGATTGGCATTTGGGTAGTGCGGTCATTCTCTGGGTGTTTTTTGTATTGTCCTTGCTCTACATTTTCTTTTAATATATATTTTTATGTTTTCAGCGCTTTGTGATTTTTTTCTGTGATAGGCACTTAAAATTTTATTTTATTTCCACTTAATTCGATTACTTTACAGATGCAGTGCAGTCACAAAAAACCCACGGCATTAGGAAATTAAAACTGAATTTACTAAAAGTCTTTAAATTTATTTTCCAACTGTACAAAAGTGTGACGATGCCTTGGACCACAATGCAACAAAAGGGGCAGCTGTCAGACGTGGGCCAATGTGTGAATCCTTTATAGCTCATTGAAAACGTTCTGCACACTTCCTGGAATATGATTAAATGAAAAGCAACTGTCTCCTGTGTACTTGCACACCCTTGAGATGTGATCGAGTAAAGCGAAGCAAGTGTGACAAAAGATCAAGTGTTGCTGTTTTTTCTTTTTCGCTCGCCACCCCCCAAAGCGTTACACGCCAGCCACTAATGGATACGCCTCTTCATTGGGAAGAAACACTACTTTTCCCTGATGACAACTCGTATTAGATGATCTACAAGTCTCCGACTTAAAGTTTAATCCGAACAATATATTCGATCTCTTTCCGCTGTTCTGTTATTTCACAGAGTAATCATTTCCGTTTGTTTGCGCTAATTTTTTTTTTAGATTTTCGAATTTTAGTTCTAACCTGCTTTGCATGTGTACCACACCAACGTTTTTAAATTCTACTTTGTTCTACTTTGTCATCTACTCCGTCTTTTATTTCCGGCCCTGGGAGTGGTTAAATCTCCTGGCACAAAGTCTTAATCTCGTGGGATGTGAAAGTATCTCTTTGAAAAAGTCTCGTCTCGTCCCAGGATTTTTTTTTTTTTATTATAATAGAGAGATATTTTAAGAACCCTGCCACAGGGGATGCACAAACCAGTGTGTTTCTTTGTGCCAGTCATAAGCTCGGATAAATGGGGAGGGTTACATCAGGAAGGGCTTCTGGTGTAAAATTTTGATGATCCGCTGTGGCAACCCCTAACGGGAGGAGCCGAAAGTAGAAGAAGAAGAAGAGAGATATTTTAAAATGGCTTGAACACATTTATTAGCAGCCATTTAAAAGATTCCAAATAAACGGAGTCACACACGTGCGCATGGTAGCCAGCTAAAGGGCTTGAATCAAATTAATACCGTGCCAGCCCTGTTTGGGCTGGGGATGATGTGCACTGACCCTTTCTCTCACTTCTCTTTAGACCAGTTACGGGAAATTCTTTCTGGCCCTGATGATGTCACTTCTGTTGCCATGCCCTACAGATGACCTCACTTCCGGTTCTGACTCCAATTACATCATTTCCTCTAGTCTGCCTTCTACAAGCCATCTTTTCCACACCAAATCAGTTCTGGTTTGGAGTCAACACTGTGCACATCAGTGTGCTTACAAATCCATTTGCAGCCAGGAACCATATACGGGTGGCTGCCCCAAGCTACTTTGTGACTCCTTGTCTTGTCTTTGACAACGGATTTGAGGCATTTTTTCAAACCACCTGTTTTCTTGAATTTGTATCACATGTGTTCAATCATACAATCAGTCACTCATCCCATTTACATGGAGACAAGTCGTCGCTCTGCTGTTTGGTGTCATCGAGTGTCCTACCCTTAACATGTACCAGAGGAAACAAATGAGAGATCCAAAGGAAAATGATAGACCAGCACATGAAAGGCAAAGGCTAGAAGACCACCATCTCCATGCAGCTTGGTGTTCCTGTGACAACAGCTGCAAATATTATTAGGAAATTTAGAGGCCCACGGCCAACCGTGGCCAACCACCCTGGATGCGGCCGTAAGGATAAAATCAAAAAATAGTGAGAATTGTAGACAAAAAGTCAAGGACAACTTCTGAAGAGATACAAGGTGAACTCCACGGTTGAGGTACATCTGTGTCTAGATGGTCTCCCATCCAAGTAGTGGCCCTGACCTGAACAAGCTCAGCTTAGGGTGGACAACCTCTTCTGAAGCGCATGTGGTATTAAAACAGTAAGCAGGTCTTGGAGCACCCAAAGGAGGTGCTGGGGACTTTTTCTGGAGACAACGAAATGTGGTGGGATCAGCTGAAACTATTACTTCTGTGACCCAAACCAGAAGACAAATTTTAAATGTCGCAAAGTCTGAATATTTTCTTCTAATATTAAAATAAGATAGCATAATTAAAGGGAGTTGTTGGTCATTTAATACAATAAAAACATTCCAACGTTAGCCAGTACAATGAGATACAGAAAATCCATTTACTGTAGTAAAACAAAAAATTTAAAAAAAAAATAAAAATAACACAAGTATGCAAGGCGTGGTTTGACACAGATAAATAGTGGCAAATGTCCAAATAGTGAGACAAACTGTGGCTACCTGCAAATGTGCCGTTAACACAAACCGGTAGTGTTAAAACTCCGTCATTTTCTTATGGGTGTTCGCCTTTCTTTGTTCCCGTTGGATGTGTACTTCTTGCGCCTTCAATTGCTCCAACTGTTTTTTGGCAACATTTAACTTCTCCTCCAACAGAGAAGTCATTCCTTTATCTCTGCAAGGCAAAAATAAAATAAATAAATAAAAGAAACACAGTGACAGAAGTGCATGAACACCCATGAGTTGCTGCTCACGGACGAGTATACAATTCACTTTTGCAGCTGTTTCACTGGACATACTTTGTTTCAATTTTTTTTTTATTTACCAAAAGGCTCCTGGCGCAAAAAATTTAAATTCGTCATGGTTACATCGTATTCTATATGTTGTATGCACAAATGTTTATGTAGAACCTGTTCAAGCCTGGCATCGCTCTTTGATGTCAAGGCTACTAATGGGTTACAATCCACGTGCATCAAGCAGATCACAAACTTGTACCCAAAAGTTTAATTTCTCTATGCAGTTTTTAAAAATCTGATATTAAATGAGTGCGTTTTTTTGGGGGGCAATATTTACTTCTTGTGCAAACTGAAGCTAAAGGTGGACTTAACTGCAGACACAGCGCAGACACTTCCTGATGGAGTTCACTACTTTAGTTTGCTTTGAGCACCATTCTGTCTAATTGACTGGGCTGGGGGAGCGCGAGGCTTTGAATCTTGATGCTCTCACAATCTCCTGGGATCATGGACCACCAGACAGAAGGTTTGGGAGGTTGAAGGACTGCGTGCCAGAAATGGTGGTGTGTAATACTGGAGCACTTTGGGGGGCTATCCTGTCTCCCTTCCTGTTGAACCCTATATACAACTGACTTCCAGCACAGTACCAGCGCTTACCATCTACAGACATTTTCAAATGACTCTTCCGTCATAGGCTGCATTGATAATGTAGACAAGTCAGAGTACATGAAGATTGTGGAAGACATTGTCTTGTGGTGCAGGGACACCAACCTGCAAGACAAAAGAACTAGTGGTGGACTTCCGGACCTCCTCTGAGACCACCAGTCATCATTTAAGGGGAGGACGTGGAAGTGGTGCAGAACTACAAGTACCAGCGAACTGGACTAGTCTGACAACACACTGGCATTGGACAGGAAGGGCTGGAGTAGACTGGACTTGCTAAGGAGATTCAAGTCTTCTGATGTGTGCAGCAAGCTGCTGGAAATGTTCTACCAGGCCATAGTGGGGAGTGTGGTGTTCAACGCTGTGGTCTCCTGGAGTAGAAACCTGTGCTCAAAAGAGGCACAAAATGTCTAAACAAACTTATCAAGAGATCCTGCACCATCACAGGTAAAAAAAACTGCACGTGGTTGTGGAAAAAGAGGATGGTGGCAAAACTGGACGCCATCATGAAAAGTCCTCTCCATCCCCTGCAGGAGGTGCTCTCTTGGAGTATTTTCAGCCACAGGCTCATCCCACCACTGTGTGCTAAGAAGTGCCTCTCGGGGTCTTTTCTGCCCACTGCTATCAGGCACTTCAGTGTTTCCACCCAATGTACTTGTTAAGTTTATCTTTATTTATTAATTGGCTGATCAATTGATTAGCTGTATTACTGGTCCTGACAATTGGAGTGTTTGTTTTTCATGTTTTTGCTGCTGTATATATCTGAATTTCCCCATGGGATTAATAAAGTTTATCTAATCTAAACTGTGTCTTGGAAACTTTGTTTTATAATTCCATGCCCTGCACATTATGGTAGCTCGGTGTCTGTGTATTTTCGAGTATCCTGCTGTTTGTAAAGTGTTGTTCTCGTTAGTAATACTGTGCTGGAATGATGGTCACTAATCAGCAATGGGAGATTTTTTTATCCTATTTTTGACTTTGAGAACACTTTAATCCACTGAGCTTTGTGACAACAGTACTGGTGGTATCATGTTATGAAAACTCCTCTATTCTGTTTCCCACTTTCAGTATCGTGTTGTGGCACTTGGTACCGCTGTTCTCCTGCCCATGGAAAAGTCACCTCACTGTACTGGGAGCACTGGAATCATCAGATAGAAAGGTTCTTTCATCAGAGTGGATGGACCTGCACACACTCTACTATAGAATGCCCAGGAAGGGGTGGGCGGCTAGTTGGCCTAGACCTCCAGGACTGTGACTGTGTCTGACTTACAATTGGAGGTGCATCCCCCCAAAAGGTTTATTTTCTCCAGGGATGCCGATGACTGGAGTTTTTGTTTTCCTCTCCTCAGTTTTCAACTGGCCGTAGTTCCACAATTAATTCTTCTTCCTCGTCTACTGGCTCCTCCTGTTAGGGGTCACCAGAGCCACTCGTCTGTTTCCATATCTCCCTGTCCTCGTCATCTTGTTCTGCCACACCCACCACCTACATGTCCCCTCTCACCACATCCATAAACCTCCTCTTGGGCCTTCCTCTTTTCCTCTTGCCTGGTGACGATATTCTTAGCATCCCTCAATTTATTAATGGACAGATATGGTTGGTTTCCATTTATGTTAATCAGTTTCTGCCTTGTTTTCTGTACATATTAACAAGTCTGTGTATTTATGGGCACTAATTCTATATTTAGTCATTTGTAAATCTATACTTGCATTTTACAATCCACTCTGTTTCTGCAACTCAGTGAAGAATGCTATACAAAAATAAGCTGAACTGAACACAACAGAGGGATCTGCTGTTAGCCCTGCGGAGGTAGACTTCGTTTGTCCAACAGAAGGCAGGCATGTCAAAGGAGCTTCGACATAAATACCATCGCTGTAGAGCTATTGTTAAAGGAAGATACAAGATACAGAAATGTAAGCCATACCTTCCGGTGATCATTAGGGAAATATGATGGAGAAAATACTTCTGCTATTTCCTTCAGGATTAATAAGATTTAATTCTATCTATCTATCTATAATAAAAAGCTGCATAGAGGTGAATATAAAAGAGGACATCAGAAATATTTCTCATGCTCACTTTAAAACAGAACAAGAAAAATGAAAATGATTGCGCAAAAGAAGCCAAAATAACCACCATCACAATCATAATGTACTCGTTATCTTCTATGTTGTTCAATATACAGATATAGACTGCTTATATCTGACATGTTTAATGGATAAGCAGCACTTCCTTTCAGCGTTTGTTTGTAATAACGATATGTATATGTGCCATGAGACGGTTGGCTTCCCTGTAGTTTGTGGTACAAACGTAAAGCTGACATTACTGCGTAATTATTATTTTTGTTGAACAGGTTATCTGAAAGTATTTCATTTCATCAGCACTTTATATGAAATTAACATTTAACACATACCATCCAATCTTTGTGGCATTATTTTTTCCTCTTTAAAAACCTTAACTCACGTTGAACTCCTCTACTTTATTTCCAGTGTTTCTGTACGAAAATTAAATGTCCTATTGTGTTTTTTCTCGTCTGCTGTGCAGAATATGATTACCGTGCATCAATGGGAGGGTTTCATTGAAAACCCTCTCTCTGCAAAGCAAAGTCAAATACTGACACCTTGTGGTAAATATGAGAAGTGCACTGCCAAACACAAAACAGACTTCTCCTTTACCATACCAAAGGAAAACCTGTGTCATTCGACTTTCTCATATACTCAGATATGGGGGTGGATATTTGAGGAGAAAACCGTACAATAATGAATATATTTTTATATTATCTACATTAAAGAAGCAGCGGATCATCTTCCATATCTTTCTGTCCTCTGTATCTTGTTCTGTTACACCATCACCTGCATGTCCTCTCTCACCACATCCATAAACCTTCTCATAGGCCTTCCTCTTTTTTCTCTTGCCTGGCAGCTCTATCCTTGGCATCCTTCTCCCAATTTATATTGAACAATTATTATAAAAGTAAAGTTGAATCAATATGACTCTGCAACTGCATGAATAAAAGGTGAAGTATCACTTCCGGTTAGCGGACATAGCCCAAAAGTTGATAGAAATCTACGTTTTGTACCTAATACTTGTAGTTGACCTACGTGAAAGCGTACTCAAATTATTGTGTTTATTGTTTTTAAGTCCAAAAAATGGTATTTTTGGACTTAAGGAGGTCTAAAACGCTGAGATTCATCAAAATCTCGAAATGGAATTTTTGGAGGATTCTAATACTTTCAGTATACGAGAAAGTCAGGGAGGTCTAAAACGTCGAGATTCATCAAAATCTCGACATCGAATCTTTGGACAATTACAATACTTTCTCTATGAGAAAGTAAATAGGAATTAGGGAGTAGACTGCACGATAATGAACATATTTTTATATTATGTACAATAAAGAACCATCAACAACAAATTAAATTAATAATATATCGAACAATTATTATAAAAGTAAAGTTCAATAAATCGGACTCTGCAACTGCATGCATAAAAGGTGAAGTACCACTTCCGGTTGATGGAAATAGCCGAAAAGTTGATAGAAATCTACGTTTTGTACCTAATACTTGTATGCAAAATTTGGTTGACCTAAGTGAAAGCGTACTTAAGTTATTGTGTTTACACACACACAGAGAGACACACAGAGACATAATTTCAAAAATGGTATTTTCGGATTTAAGGAGGTCTAAAACGTTGTCAAAATGAAATTTTTGGAGGATTCTAATACTTTCCCTGCACTTTATATTCGAGAAAGTCAGGGAGGTCTTAAACGTCGAGATTCATCAAAATCTTGACACTGAATCTTTGGACGATTACAATACTTTCCCTATACTTTGTATATTAGAAAGTAAAAAATACACAAAGGATCCACAGACAAATTAAAAATATTACCTTCCAATGTTTCTAGCAAGGGCTTCCTGTAGTCTGTGAATTTCCTTCTGCGTCTGTTCAACTTTTTCAGCTGCTTGGAAGAGTCGGACGTTAAGAGTTCTCTTTGTGCTCTGTTCTCCATGATAGATTTCTTTACTAGTCCTTGGAGCTGCAGGATTTTCTGCCTCAAGTGCAAAGCCATGCTTCTTCCCCTTTAGCGTGTCATTTAAAAAATCAAACACAGTTTGCCTGTTTTTCTGCTGCATAGATGAACCAGTCCCATTTTGTTTGTTCTTTCTTAGTTTCTTAGTTTTGCCTTTGCCAATTTTTCCCTCTTTTTTCTTCTGTAAGATTTCAGCACACTGGTCGAGGGATTTCCCTTTGGGAAGTACAACTGCTTGGATAGGTTCCACTCGACCTTCTGCATTTCTGCCCAGACCTGAAAATCATTGAATTTATAACTATGTTTTCTGCTTAAAGTTTGTAATCAATAAAACATATTAAAGGAATAATTAAAAGTTATATATTAGACATACGTTTTAAACACTAAACAAGGTAAGCAAATCCATCATAGTTATGATAATGTTCTTGTCTTTAATTCAAATTAATAAGCCAATGGTCTCATAATTTTAGGACATGTACCCTTCAGCCTGAATAGCTGGCTCTTCTTTATACAATATTAAACAGTTACGTGAAGCTTTGGTTTGCATTATTTTTTTCTTTACCCTGGGATTAAATGGTGCCAATTTAAATGTATCTAGGTCAGGGGTGATTGGCATTTTTTTCTTTATAATTTTTAATATTTGAATTAGCTTTGTTTTGTGTGACTTACTGTGAGTCTATGGCAATAAAACAATTATCCATAAAGTATTCATCCACATAATGGATACTGACAGCTAACAACCTGCTTAAATGTAAATATACAAGTATTTATTTGTTTTGAAACATTCATAATCATTAACTGTGCTATAGTTTTTTTAACTGTTATAATATATAGTTAATTTATTTTACTCATATTTATTTAGAGTGTACCACCTAAAAATTTGTAATAAGTCAGGTGTAATTTTAAGTATGAATTAACATTGTAATTGCCATTATACAGTACTTACCAATATTACACTGTATGACACATAAAAAGAAATATTGGTAATAAAGTATGCACCATTTTGTTTCTTTTTCACAAAGCTACCAATGAATTTGTCAAAACATATATTTTTAAGTGCTGAGCATTCAATCACTAGGATTGTTGAACTTATTAAATGTTTGTGAGTTATAATGGAACACAAGTACAAAGTGAACGTTTTTGACTTTTCGCAAGTTGTATTTGATAATGATAATGGGCCCTCTGATATGTTTCATGTATTCACTACTTCAACTAAAAGACACAGCTTTTGTTTCTGTGTCTGCTTCTCTAACATATCATTCACTGTGTAAAATGGAATAGAAAAAAGAAAGGAAAAGCTCTCTTTCTCTGATCCTGTTCCATTTTTCACTTTCCTTTGGTTACTGTTGTTTCATATTACATCTCAAATAAGAAATGTTAACGACTTTTCTGAACAGCACAGTGCACTGCAGAGCAAACAGCAGAGTCCACTTGGCTTTACTGCCACCAGGAATTTCCTAGAGAAATAACCTGTCAACCACCTTTGAGCATTGTGGACAGAGTGGAGAGCAATATAACAATCCTGAACATCTGTAAGACTGAAATTCTTTAAAAAAACAAAACAGAAAAAACATTAAATACATTACTTTGTAAGTACACAACTTCCACTTACAGAAAAATCAACAGATTTCATCCATCCATCCATTATCCAACCCGCTATATCCTAACTACAAGGCCATGGGGCGCAAGGCAGGAAACAAACTCCGGGCAGGGAGCCAGCCCACTACAGAGCACACACACACACACACCAAGCACACACTAGGGACAATTTTGGATCGCCAATGAACCTAACCATGCATGTCTATGGACTGTGGGAGGAAACTGGAGCACCCTGAGGAAACCCACGCAGACACGGGGAGAACATGCAAACTCCATGCAGGGAGGACCCGGGAAGCGAACCCAGGTCTCCTAACTGCGAGGCAGCAGTGCTACCCACTGTGCCACCGTGCTGCCTTCAACAGATTTTATGTAAATCAAAAACTTATCAAATTATACATATATTCTATACCATTTTGAAATTCTTGCATGTACCTTAAAAAGTAATATTAACAGAATGTAATACACCAACGTCTGTATGTTAACCAGAATACTGAACAAACACGAACAGAAACATTGTCTGAATTTTAAACACATGGAAACATTTAAATTAACCAATCAGCTCACATTATTAAAAACTATTAATGTATTATAGACATAGCAAATATGCTGGATATAACATAACATTTTCAAATCCACTTAAAGCAATTCAGGGTTGTTTGGAGCTCGGGTCTATCCAGGTGGCATCAGGCAGGAACCAGATGGTATACCACTGCAGTATATACACTCTTTATAGTCATATACAACTGTTACAAACATTAAGCAAAACAACTTACGAGGATCAAAAAATATGGTAAAAGAGATATTGCCATTAATCCCCCTCAAAGTACTCTCCCTCGCTTCGAACACACTTATCCCATTGTTTTGCCACTTTCTGAAGCAGTTCTAGAAGTCCTCTTTCGTGAGTGTCCTTAGTTCCGCTGCCATGTCTGCCTTGATGTCCTGCACGTCAGTCAAGATCCAGCATCAAGGTGATGATGATGTTGTTTTCTGATCTTGATGGAATTGTACAAGCTGAGTTTGTACCCAGGAACACTAAGGTGAATTCTAAATATTATAAAGGCTTATTAGAGTGTTTATGAAATGATGTGAGAAACAGGTAAACGGTTTCATCCTCCATCGTGACAATGCTCCGTTTCAAACATTGCTTCTGGTACAGCAATTTCTGACATTCAAAAAAGAGGACATCTAGAACTGCTTCAGAAAGTGGCAAGAACGATGAGATACATGTGTTCAAAGCGAGGGGAAGTACTTTGAGGGGGATTAATGGCAATGTATCTTTTACTGTAATAATGCTTTTTTTTATTTAAACATTCACCATATTTTTTGATCACACCTTGTATATTGATATACACTAAAGAAAAACATTGTTTAGCTAAAATCAAAACACAAAATGCTTATCTTTAAAAAATTTTGTACAACAGTTTATAATAGGATTTCACATTACAGAACATGGCATACAACACCAGAATGAATTATGATATTAAATCACGCAACTTTTGTTCATGCTAATGGGTGTGTATGTCACCCACAGTGCAAAGGTGGATGAACCATCAGCTCACCCTGGAAACCACGATGCTAATATGCTTAATTATCACAGTAAATCAATCAACATTATACTTGATAAACACTTGTACATATTTTCATGAATTACCACTACATATCTGAAAACAATTTTTAGTTTAGAACAAAGTATAAAGGTGCCTCCAGTATTTAATATAAGCTGTTCCTAGCATATTTTATGCAAAAAAATATGAAATGAAAATGAACTAGGTTAAAATGATTTTATTTAATTATTCAGCAAGAGCTGCCTTACTGATTAAGTTTACATTTTCCCTCTGGGATTAATAAAGTATATCAAAATTAAATTTCTTACTATTGAATTTACTGCAGTATTAGAAGAAACGTGAGCCACATTTTTACTATGGTACGTACCTTTTCCAAATTCGTAGCCCATTTTGACCATCAGCTTCGAACCAATACCTCTTGTGTGAGCCTCCCATCCTCCAAAGCCTAAACCACAAGAGGAGGTCCATTCATCTGTCACAGCCGAAGCAGAATCAATTACTGTAAAATATTAAAAAACTGTTAGCCAATTTTTAATGACATGAAGCTTTGCCTGTAAACAGAACATGCCAGTTTACAAATTAATCAAAGAAATAAAGAATATCTTTATCCATTGTGTTCTACGAGATCAAGATGGCAAACAATTGTTTACATATGCTTTTATATCTAGGCATTCTTGAAATAAATTAGTGTGAACTTTAACCTGAAAAAGATTTGGGTACCTTCAGTACTTCTTAGGGTAACAGTACAGTATTACAGGATGTTTCAAGCATGTATATCCTAAAAGGTAAGAAATACTGTATATACTACAGTACCTTTAGCATAGGCTGAATCATCTCCTATTTCTTCATCTTCTGACTCTTCCGAGGAAGAATCTTCTTTTCTTAGTGGGGGAATAATGCAGTCAGCTTCAACTACAGCCTCTTTCAGCAGAAGTGAATCAAATTTGACTGTGTAATAGCCACTGTCAATGTCTAAAAATATAAACAAGAGGAGACAATGTTATATTTTTGTAATAAACATTTAATAACTCTTTTTCACCAAATTTGATTTAGATATAGTCAGAAAAGCACTGTTTTTTTCCAAAGTATTATTATGTCTTAATCAATGTTAGATAGGCATAAAATATTTATAATAATGGTGGCTCTGAGGCTAGGGATCTGCACTGGCAATCGGAAGGCTGCCGGTTCGAATCCCGTAAATGCCAAAAGGGACTCTGCTCTGTTGGGCCCTTGAGCAAGGCCCTTAACCTGCAATTGCTGAGTGCTTTGAGTAGTGAGAAAAGCGCTATATAAATGCAAAGAATTATTAATAATCAGTCACTCTTGTTTATAAGATCAGATAATGTTTTGTGCTAATTACCAGCAGTGAACACTTGGCTCTAATTTACGTCCAAGTAATGTGAAAATACCACTGTCTTAGGAGGGTAAACACAGAGTCAGTTTTATTATCCACAAGTTTTGTACTTTAAACATTTGCATAACAGCACAACCTTTAATGCTGGCAGGATACCAGATCCCATCTTCATGCCTGACTAGACAGGATGATCCAACCTCCAGAGAACTTAGATCAGATTCCTGGAAATTACGGAGTTCAGATACTGCCACCACCTCCCCATGAGAAAACCTAGGAGAGAATTATCAGATATTTGAAAAATGAAACCACAGAGGAAAACTTCATTTTAGAGCCTCTAACACAGATATTATAAATGATTTGTTGTATTACTGTTGTCATGTGTACACAGTACAGTACATTAAATGGCCAAGGTCCAGCTTACTTGTCTGAACTTATCGTGACTTACAAACATTAAGTTCTCAAGATGCCGGTCTGCTTAGGATTCCAAGGATTAATAAAATAACAGTGGGAGGTCGAGCTTTTAGTTACAGGGCCCCTAAACTGTGGAGTGGTCTGCCTGCTACTATAAGAGATGCCCCTCCGGTCTCAGCTTTCAAATCCCAGCTGAAGACTCACTACTTTAGTTTAGCATATTCTGACTAGAGCTGCTGATTAACTGTAAAGACTGCATCTCTGTTGTTAGTCATTAGCACTAAAGCATAAGTAACATGATAGTTAGAATTTGATACTAACCCTCACCTAATCTGTTTCTCTTGTCAGTACTCAAATGTGGCACTTGGCGCCACGGCCCACCTGCCAAGTTGTTTTGCCTGCCTAAGGTAAAGTTATCCATGATGGTGGATCGCAGGAATTGAGGGAAAGAGGGGACCTTTCATCAGATTAGCGCTATGTGAGCTGTGGAATGTCCAAATGGGGGAGGCAGCTTGATGGATGAGCTCTCCAGGACTCTAAACAAATCCAAATCATATTATGTGATATTATCTACTGTTAAATTCTGCTCTGTACTTCTAAAATTTTTATTTCTATACTGTATTGAGGATTTTTTCTGTTCTGTGTATTGTATTGTATTGAACCCCTTCTTTTTGACACCCACTACATGCCCATCCTACCTGGAAAGGGGTCTCTCTTTGAGCTGCCTTTCCCGAGGTTTCTTCCATTTTTTTGGGAGTTTTTCCTTATCTTCTTAGAGAGTCAAGGCTGGGGGGCTGTCAAGAGACAGGGCCTGTTAAAGGCCATTGCGGCACTTCTTGTGTGATTTTGGGCTATACAAAAAAATAAATTGTATTGTATTGTATTGTACAGTGAAATTCGTATTGTATGTCTGATCAACACGCAACCCAGCAAAAAAAAAGTTTAACATTAGAAAAGGTGCAGGTTAATGGATTACAAAGTATCTAAAGTCAGTCACTCGATAAAATATGCAATTGTTTAAAAAAATTCTTTTGAAAAAAGTAGCCATTTGGACTAGCTGCCCCCTGTTAGCAATGGCATACCAAAGGTTTGGGGGAAAAAACATAAAAAAATTAAGCCTATTTGCAAATGAGGCCTGCCTACAGTATCCACAGGAAGCAAATGAAATAGTTTAAAGCAGGAACTTTCAATCTTGGACCTGCATAACATATATAGCCCTTATCTGGCCAAGGTGGGTCCAGCGGACCCATTCGTGCATTTGGCCAGAGGTCCTCACCAAACCCATACCCAAAAAATTAAGAAAATATTGTAATTCGTCAGTAACCATATATACCACATAATACTAGCAAAAAAAAAAAATTCTGTGATGTTGTTAACGATGTAAATTTTTTTTTTTTTAAATGTACCAATGTAGACGGCCAATTTGGGTCCATTGGACCCAAAGCAGCATTTATGCATAGATGACATCATATTTTATATGATTTATAATTAGCAGCAATTGACAGGTGAGTAAACAGTTTGCTATGAATCCAACAGTCTGTTTAGTTACATACCAAGTGCTAACGTAACAGTTGACGAACAACTGGTGCCTTTTCGGGGACATTGCCCATTCAGACTGTATCTCCCATCTAAACCAGATAGATATGGGATGAAGATATGGTGGGCACGTGACTCGGGAACATTCTACCCACTCAATGGCATACCATACATAGGCAAGGAAACAGTCAGAGCCACAGGTGTGCGGAGACAAGTAGTTGAGAAACTTGTTGAACCTTACGAAGGGAGCAATCGAAATGTAACATGCGACAATTACTTCACTGATCACGAGTTAGCTTTGTCACTGTTGTCTAAAGTGCTGACAATTGCTGGCACTGTAAGAAAAAACAAAGCATTCATACCACCGGAATTTCACGCACGTGCAGACAGGCCAACCCAGTCATCTGTATTTAGTTTCACCAAAACAATGACACTAGTGTCATATGTGCCGAAACCACTTAAGGCTGTTATACTGCTTTCCACTATGCACCATGACAGTTCAGTCGATGAAACCAAAGCTAACAAGCCAGAAATTATCACGTACTACAACTCGACAAAGGGGGCAGTGGACACACTTGATCAGGAAGTTCACCAGTACATGTGCAAAAGGTGCACAAACCGATGGCCCTTTGCATTCTTTAAGAACTGCCTTGATGTATGTGGCATTGCAGCTTTTATCATATGGACTTTAACTTATCCAGACTGGAAGAAACAATGTCACCCCAGACGCCGAATGTTCCTAACTGATATCAGTGAAGCATTGGTTCATGCTCATATCACACGCTGATCAACAATTGGTTGCACAGATCAACGCTTAGTGTTATTGCTGTTCATTCATCACCACATGAACCGGATGATCAGCCTGCACCAAAGCATCAGAAGAAGAGTCGCTGCTAACTCTGTGTCAAGGACAGGAAGCAGCATCAGTGTTATGAAGAGTGTGGCAAGCACGTTTGCAACGAGCAGTGTTTCACGTCGGTGAATAAGCAGTAATAGTACAAAACTTGTTGAATTGGCGGCTTGTCAAAGTCAGAAAACAATAACTGCTATTGTTTAAATCTGATTCATGTTGAGTTAGGAAATGAGCTCACTGCTTAATGTTTTTTTGCAAAAAAAATTAGGTGAATTTATCACTGACGTTATATAAATGTCAATATTTTTGTGTGAATTGGTTTATTATGGGCACACTTAACTAAATGCTTGTAACTGTTAATACAAAATTCCATTCTTAAGACATATGATACTGTTTGATGGTCAGAAATCATGGTTTAACAATGATGGGTCCGTCTGACCCACCTTGGCCATCTATGTTAGGAAAATACCTTGGCTGGACACTGTCCAAAGCTGCACTACTATGCTTTCATACTGGAAAGAAAAAAAAGTGATAGGGTTTCTGGGAAATGACATTCTTTATAGCAGTTGTCTTGCTTAAAAATGGAGCAACTGGCCCTGCAGAGAACATCTGCCAACTTTGTTAAAATCTGAAAGTTATATCAAAGAATGATAGGGCAAGATGTTTTAAAATTTAATTCAGTACTTTAATTATGTTGTGATTTCCGGTCAAGTCACATTTTAGATACTAACAGCATCATTTCGTCTTTAATGGCACATTTTTTATTTAATTTGTGTTCCGTTTTCATCATAGAAAAAATGTTGTTGACAAGTATTTCTCGTCTTCGTTTTTATCAACAAAATTAACGCTGAATTGGTGACTGGTATTGTATTAAAAAAATTATATACAGTGATACCTTGGTATAAGTCCGCTTTGGAATAAGTCCAACTTGGTATACGTCCTGTTTGGACATGAAGTATTTTGCTTGGTATACAACCTTTGTTTGGAATACGACTCACATGCTACCCTTGTTTACCTCTCTCGAGACAAAGCCACGACTGCCCACGAGCATCAGTACGCCAGTTGCTAGCATTCAGTGAACACCCCACGTGTAACCTGTTGTATATGATTGTTCAAGTATGCTTTTGTCCATTGCTTTATGTTTGGGTGTTGATTGCTATGGTCTGCGTCTTTTGAGACGTATGACTGCAGGTGGGAGGGGTGTGGTTTAGAAGGCACGCTGTATGGAGAGTTGCTTAAACAGGGTTCAAAATAAACAGCATTCGAAACGTTATTCTGAGTGTGTCGCTACTTCAATCGAGAGAACACTACACTACCCTCGTTTACCTCTCTCGAGACAAAGCCACGACTGCTCACGAGTGTCAGTATGCCAGTTGCTAGCATTCAGTGAACAACCCGCGCTATAACTATGTGAATTTTCACGTGATTTTGTGTTTTTTCGCGTAAATTTGAATTGATTGTTGAAAAGTATGAAGGTGGCATGCGTATGCGAGTTAATCATTTTCCCTTTATTTCTTATGGAAAAAATTCATTTGGTATACGTCCTGTTTGGTATAAGTCAAAGGGTCTGGAACGGATTAAAGACGTATACCGAGGTACCACTGTAATTATATATAAAAATAAAATCCAATGTCTGTCTGCTTTTCACGGGAGAACTTAATGGATTTAGATCTTTTATTTTCTGTAATTTGCTTCAACATTCCGGTTGATTTTGCGACCTCTCTCATCGCGCTATGTATCATAGTTCACTTGCAGTACCGATTTATTTCCGCGAATCTGAGAGACACACAGTGTGGGGGCCCGAGTCCCTCTTTACTCACGCGCCAGCCTCTGTGCATTCCTTACCTCCGCTTAGTTAGCGAATGAGAGAACTGCATAACAGATTTAGATCGGGGTTTTTTTTTCTAGAATTTGCTTGAACATTCCGGTTGATTTTGCAAGCTTCTCTCATCGTGCTAAGAATCATAGTTCGCTTGTAGGAATGATGTATTCGCACTAATCTGAGACAGAGGTTGCAGGCCAAGGGAAGCATGATGTCAGGAGTGGGGAGCCGGTTTGGGCCGTCCTCACTGTCCTGTTTCACTACTATGTGGGCGGAGCCACGGGAGACAGATAGTATTTTATATATATATATATATATATATATATATATATATGTTGTTGGTGATTCCTTACCCGGCCAGGAGGCCATACTGGAAGGACAACATGGAAGGAGCTGCAACTCGGCCCGAATGGTTAGCAATCCTTATAACAGTCCAGCTAAAAAGATAATAAATGAACTGGGCAAACATGGATGCCTAAGGAAGTTTATTCCCCAAAATGGTAGGTGGCAGTGTCTTTCCAGTTTGGTCCCAGTTAGGACTCCTGCAGGTCTGCATAGGAGTTGGGAGTGTAGAAAAGCAGCCCTGATGCGGTCCTTGGGTGCCACAAGAGGACACTGCAGGGGAAAGGATGCCCAGAAGTGCTCCGGATGACATCCGCTCTGACAACAGAAGCCTTCCCGAGTCCTATTTAAAAGAAGCCCGACACTTCTCATCCGGGAATCAGAGTCGGAGGGCAGCGGGCAAAACTCACTTGGAGAAAGGAATGAGAGAAGAACCTATTGATAGCGCACACCCTTGTGTTGAATTGGCTGGTGCTGGTTGTCAAATCCTTTATTTGAGTTTAAAGTTGTGTTGGGTACTATTGTGTATGGGCTTTGGGACCCTTGTGGTTAATAAAATATGTATACAGTATATGTATAAAATGTGATACATACAACTTAAGTGATTTCTCCATTCACTTTTAGGGAGCTATCACTTCAAAACACCATATTCTAACTGGTCAAAAAATTAAATAAAATCACATTTTAACTATTCAAAAAAAAAATTAAAGATAACTGAATTAATATAAACTGATGCAATAAGAGCTAGAGGCAATAAAGTGACATTGTGTCTAGTTAAAATGCCTGTTAGATATTTAAAATCATAGTTTTGACTTGTTCAATTGAAACACATTTAAGGAATTTGAAATTCAAATCATAATTGATGAAAAATTAATTTGTGATCTCTAAGGGAAAGCTGGATACAAGTCAAAAGGAAAAATGTGCTAGTTTCTACTCATCTGATTGGAATTACAAATATCTGCACTTTAAACACTGACTAATCAAAATGTAACATCACATGCTTGAATTTCAGGTTTTGAATAATGAAAATGGAATTATAACAATGGGAAGAGTCTGTTAGCTATCAGCAATTCAAACTCTGACAAGTCAAAACATAACTAAGGATAAATCCACTTGAAAGCTCGAAAGAGAACATTCATTTAGTTGCCACTCATCAAAATGGAATCCCAGATGTCTGCAATTTGAATTCTGACTCATTAAAATGCAATTGTTGATATCTACGATGGGAACTAACAGGAGTCAGTAAATTTTAAAAACAAAGTCCAACAAAACCAATTCTGCTGCTTGGTTCTCCACAGCTAACATCCGGCTCCAAGTCCACTTGACACGTTACCATCTTTTGGGTTTCTATTTTTAAGCATGCACACTTCTGGTTACGTGGTCTTTTACATTACATCTGTGTTACATGAAATTTTGTATTTGTGGTTCCTGTCCACTGTGAAAGGTGCTACACTACTGTAATTACCATCAAGGTTTGTACAATTGAACTCATCATACTTTAATTGATGCCAATGTAATGTTCAAAGAGAGGATCCCTGAATTTAGAATAACTTTAGATTTTTTTTCTATCAGCAGTTATAAAATTAACTTATTACCTGCAGTTTTCCATAAAACGGCATTTATCATCAAGAAAAAATGGGCATGGCTTCATGGACTTGTGTAATGGATAAAGGTACAAGACTCTGACTTTTGGTTCGGTGTCTTCTGAATACTCTGCTCCAACCACCATAGCATTGTGATATTCCAGTGTTCCCCAAGTGGTTCGGTAAGGAGCTTGGACTTTCATTCCACTCATGGCATCACTGTCATCATCGTCGTCACTAATGCTGAGATCAGAACAGTTATGATCTGATGGCTCATTCTGATCACCTAAAGGTTGACGTTTACTGCTTTCAGGATGATCAGGTTCTTCAATAGCAGCATAGAAAGCAGCATACTCGTCATCAATGGAGCTTTGAGCTTCGTCTGCTTCCCTGAATGTCAGCTGCGAGTCTGATGCTTCCAAGCTAGCAAGAAGATTGCTCTTTTTAAGGGAAACGAGACTGGCTTCAGTTAGCTCAATCAGCTGTCGTAAATCGTCTTTTAGTTTTAAGAGATCTGTTTCTTGTGAAGGGTCCAGTCCCGCACTCAAGGCGGTTTCCACCTGTTGCAGCTGAATGTTGTATGTTTTAATCGCTGAGGCTAGGCTCTCTTCGTCCATCCTGAAAAATGATGCCAACTTTTACCTTCTGAAAAGAAATGGAAAGAGCAACATGAAGAGTGTCTGTCTCTGCTTTCTGCTAACTGAAAAGTAGAATCAGGGAAAGGTAAATAGTTATACAAATAAAATCTTTTCAATTTTTTTTTTTTGCTGAACAGTGCGATTAGTCAAATAATGTAAGGCTGCAGTACTGTGGTCACGGGGTTGGCACTGCTTCCTTCCAATGACCTGACTTGATGTGTATCCTCCAAGGTTTCACTTTATACTTGTTGTCTGTGTCAGTACATTACCGTTTTCTGGTTTTCTACCACTTACCAAAAATGTGTATTGTAAATTAATCAGCAAAATTCAGAATTTAAACTGTGGTGAAATAAGTAAATTTGTGAAATTTGTAGAAGGTGCTAAACTTGGAGGAACAGCAAACACAAAAGAGGCAACAAAAGACTTGGACAACTGCAAGAACTGGGCAAACATTTGGAAAATGCAGTTTAATGTAGAAAAGTGCTACAAGTGAGCAAAAGGAATCCATCCATCCATCCAACCTCTTCCGCTTATCCGCGGGGGCAGCAGCTTGAGCAGAGATGACCAGACTTCCCTCTCCCCGGCCACTTCTTCTAGCTCTTCCAGGGGAATCCCGAGGCATTCCCAGGCCAGCCGGGAGACATAGTCCCTCCAGCGTGTCCTGGGTCTTCCCCGGGGCCTCCTCCTGGTTGGACGTGCCTGGAACACCTCGCCAGGGAGGCGTCCAGGAGGCATCGTAATCAGATGCCAGAGCCACCTCATCTGACTTCTCTCGAAGCGGAGGAGCAGCAGCTCTACTCTGAGCTTCTCACCCTATCTTTAAGGGAAAACCCAGACACCCTGTGGAGGAAACTCATTTCAGCCGCTTGTATTCGCGATCTCGTTCTTTCGGCCACTACCCATAGCTCATGACCATAGGTGAGGGTAGGAACATAGATCGACTGGTAAATTGAGAGCTTTGCCTTACGGCTCAGCTCCTTTTTCACCACGACAGACCGATGCAGAGCCTGCATCACTGCAGACACCACACCGATCCGCCTGTCGATCTCACGCTCCATTCTTTTCTTACTCAAAAGGAATGTCAATTATAAATACAAGATAAAAGACACTGTACTAATCTTAACGGTTGTTCTACTCTTCTAATGTTCTTTGTGTCATCTTGTAAAACACTTTGGGTTACATTGTGCTATATAAATAAATGCTGCTGTAGAGGAAGTGACAGCTGAAAAGGATTTCAGGGGTTTATACTGACACAAGACATCATCATCATCATCATCTAAGCAACATGCAGAAGCAATTAAAAATGCAAATAAAGATGGTAATATAGTAAAAACTAATTAATGTAAATCGAGGGAAGTTAGGCCCATATCTCTGTGCCTTGATGCCTCTCTGATGTGACAAAGCAGGCATCAAACAAATAAAGATGGGCATTATACATAGCCTTGATTTAACATACACCAATCAGCCACAGCATTAAAACCATCGACAGGTGAAGAGAATACCACTGATTATCTTGTCACAATGGCACCTGTCAAGAGGTGTGATACATTAGTCAGTTCTTGATGGTGATGTGTTAGATGCAGGAAAAATGGGCAAACATAAGGATCTTAGAATCTTTGACAAGGGCCGACATGTGACAGCTAGACGACCGAGTGTTCCCAATATACAGTGGTTAGTACCCACCAAAGTGGTCTAAGAAAATATAACCAATGAACCATCAACGGGGTCATAGGTGCCCATGGCACACTGATGTGTATGGGGACTGAAGGCTAGCCCGTCTGGTCTGATCCAACAGAACAGCTACAGTAACAGAAGTATCTGAAAAACTTAATGCTGGTCATGAGAGAAAGGTGTCTGAAAGCAGAGCTTGTTGCTTAGCCGCATACTGGTCAGGGCACCCATGCCGAAGGCTGTCCGCCACTGAATGCTCCTACATTGGGCATGTGAGCATCAGGACTGGGCCATGGTGGCTTGGTGTGATGAATCACGTTTTCTCTTAGTTCACGTAGACGACCGTGTCGCTTACTAGGCAGCGTGATGCTCTGGTTAATGTTCTGCTGAGAAACCTTGGGTGTTGGCATTCATGCAGATGTTACTTTGGCATGTACCACCTACCTAATGACCGCGGCAGATCACGTAAACCCCTTCATTGAAACGGTATTCCACGTTGCCTCTTTCAGCAGGGTAATTCGTTCTGCCACACTGAACAAACTGTTCAAGAATGGTTTGAGGAACATGATAAAAAAGTTCGAGCGGTTGTCTTGGCCCCCAAATTCCCCAGATCACAGTCCGATCAAGCATTTGTGTGATGTTCTTTAAAAACAAGTCCGATCCACGGAGGCCTCACCTCACAACTTACAGGGTCTGGTGCTAACGTCTTGGTGCAGATACCACAGGACACTTTCAGAGGTCTTGTGGAGTTCATGCCTCGATGGGTCGGAGCTGTTTTAACACCAGCAGGGAGACTTTCACAATATTAAGCGGGTGATTTGAATGTTGTCACTGATCGCTATCCTTACACACTACGCAAGTTTTGAAAGTCGGTCAGCGAAGTGAAGTTCTAAGAGCTCTGCCTTCACTCAGCATTATGCAACCACTAGAATCGTGCAAGGCAGTGCTAGAAATAAAATTGCATTTCCTAAATAATAAAACTCGTCTTTATGCAATTGATGTACACATAGGAAGAAATAAAATAATGTAAATAAAACTAGAACAAAGAACTGAAATATGAATTTAAATAAATAGATGTTATAATAGAATACATCAGAAGTAAGTCAAGTGAATTAACAGATCTGCAAACCTCCAATGAACTCGCATTCCCACATTTGCCGGTTGCTGCTTTCACGACGACTCCACAGCTGAACCCACAAATCTGACCTCTAACCTTCCTAGAAAATACGGACGTTCTCCCGTTTCTGTTTCCGGTTAATCGCGAATTAGCATGGCCTCGTAGCATTTCCAGGGACCAGACGGCGTACACGTGTAACTTTCCGAGCATGCGTCGGTTTTCTTTTCACTGGTGATTAAATAAAAAAGAAAAACAAAAGAAAGCTTTGGAGTTGCAAATGTAAACACGAGCGCGCGTTTCCTGGAATTCTGGGAAATGTAGTCGCTTGCGACTTCGTTTCCCAGAATGCTTTCGTTTAAAGGAAGTGCATTTTATTTTTATAATGGATTGAGAGCTCCGGAAGGTAAGTAATTTACCAGGTTACCCGTATCACTTTGCTTTTAATTAAAACGCATATTTTAATGCAAAGTATGTAACCTGTGTGTCAGCGACCTCTTTGATATTTTTGTGGTATTTCAATTTTTAACACTTGATCCTATTGACATGGTTTAAGTTATTGTCAAATAATTGCTGTTTGAAATGTTATTTGCTGATCTTGTCGTTTAACATTTAAAATGATGTTTCTAGTGTAATGACGAATTAGCGAGTCGTAGTGCTGATGCATGTTTTGGTTTCTGACTCATTAACAGGATGTATACGCTGTTGTCTGGTCTGTATAAGTACATGTTTCAGAAAGACGAGTACTGCATTCTCATCCTTGGACTCGACAATGCAGGAAAAACTGTAAGTTAACAGCTGAACCATTTTATACAGTTCATAGTACATGACTAAAAAGCATAATTAACTCTTTATTTAATGCAGATATATGTCATATTTCCACCTGACAGCCCACATATTTCGAGTTTGGCTGCTCTGCTCCACTCAGTCTAAATGTCTACCATCATTAAGTTAATACTTGTGCCTTTAACTTGGAATTTCATGATAGGAGTCGGTAAACCCAGAAGATAATCCACACCTTTGAAAATAAACGGACAGAGGCTTATATAACGTAACAGTTTTAGTGCATGTCATTTTAGTTCATAAAACGTATGGTTTCCTGTGTAATCTGCCATGTCCTACCCTTCATCCCATGGGCAGAGTGACGTTTGAAAGTGGAGACAACCCAGCTGCCTCACTGCCCGATGTGTTTGTACAAGTTGATTTTATTATTAAAATTATAAAGTATCTCTCTTTGATTTGCATGCATTTTGCAGACATTTCTGGAGCAAACCAAGACCAAGTTTAGTAAGAACTACAAAGGAATGAGCTTATCAAAGATTACAACAACAGTTGGTCTGAACAGTACGTATCAGAAAGTGTCTTTCATTTCTTTGTAGACACCCATTCAGTCCATTTAGTTTTGTCTGTTTAACTATGTATTCTCAATATTTTCATACATTTTTCAATAAAACTTGATCATAAGCAAAAAACAAACTATGACCAATATCTCATTTTGATGTCCCTGGTGGTTTACTATATATACTTCCACAACATATCAGCAGCCATACCACCTTCACTAAAGCAAGCATGTTCCTGCCTGGCCAGTACTTGAATGGGAGACCATCTAGGAAAAAACTTGGGTTGCTGCTGAAAGAGGTGTTGGTTGATGCCATTGGGGGTGCTTACCATATTGTCTGTGTGTGGATCACAATGCCCCAGTGCAGTGACAGGGACAAATTGGCACCATCCTTCTTCAGATGCTACATTAAATTGTCATCTTGACTGTCTGTGGTCAGAAAAGATCCCTGTGCATCTTTTAAAAAGAGCATGGTATTTTACAATGTCCTGACTATATTTCCCACCATGGCCTGGTCATTTTGGCCAATCTTCTCTCCCATCACCATCTAATAACTAATGTGTGATGAGTGTACTGGCTCAAAAATGACTGTCGTCACATCACCCAGATGGTTGCTGCATATTGGTGGTGATTGAAGTGGTTCCACACTGTCAGTGTAAAGCACTTTGAGTGGGCTAATAAAGTGCTATATAAAAATTAATTTAATATATAATCTAATAATAATACCCACACACACAATAGCTGTGCTACCCTTCTAAGTAGCCAGCATGGGCCACTGCGTTAACATTTACCACCCATCATCTATTGGAATGTATTCTGTAATACAAATAGTAATAAAATGCATCACTACAAATGTTTATGGTGCGCCATCAGTTGGAACACAAATGCTATGCATGTTATAACTACAAATGTTTGCGATTCGGCATCTGTTGGAATGACACACAGGTGTGTGTGTTTGTATATGTTTATATGTTTGTGTGTGTGTATGTATATATAGATATATATACAGTATATATATATATATATATATATATATATATATATAACAACAACAACATTTATTTATATAGCACATTTTCATACAAAACAGTAGCTCAAAGTGCTTACTACACAGTATATATACACACACACACCCACACATACACACATCTTGTGTATGTGATTCAGAGTTTAAACGCATGGAATATGTCTGGCACCATGGGGTAGAACTTGTTAGTGGTATTGCATCACAGCTAGAAAAGACTGGTTAAGATTTTTGATCTGTCTGTATGAAATTTGCAATTTTTTTTTTTTTCTTCACATTGAGGACCATGGACACACGCAATGAGTGACAGAGGGTGGATGGTAGCACTTTAGGGACCTTCAAAACTTGACTTGATGTTATTTTGGAGAAATTGGGTGAATAGGATTGACAAGCTTTGTTGGGCTGAATGACCTGTTCTCATCAAAAATTATTCTAATGTTCCCTTTTTTTTTTTTTTTTTTTGTCTAGTTGGCACAATAGATGTTGGGAAAGCCCGACTTATGTTTTGGGATCTTGGTGGACAGGATGAGTTACAGTCATTGTGGGACAAAGTAAGTGGTAATTGTTACATTTTGCTCAAATCTGAAGTTTTCATTGTTCTTAAATTTTCTTCCATTTTAGTCATTCTGGTGTATGTTCAGGCAATTATGTATGTGTGTATATATTTATATATATTCTACATTGCAGATGTTTGCATTAAGCATTATACATTGCTTAT
Organism: Polypterus bichir lapradei; assembly: GCA_026402145.1. Classification (NCBI taxonomy): domain Eukaryota; kingdom Metazoa; phylum Chordata; class Cladistia; order Polypteriformes; family Polypteridae; genus Polypterus; species Polypterus bichir. Next base: position 6,656,736 of record JANRMT010062855.1, read on the forward strand.
AATTGTGTTGTTGACTACCGGGTAATGCGTGTGGCTGGTCGGCCAGTTGGCAGACTGTTGCCACGACCACTCATTTGCGAGAAGCAAATCATAGACTTGACGGGCACTAATGTCCAAGGTTCTTTCCCCCATGATAAGCACAAATTAGGGTGAAACATGTTGTGTACTCTTTGTATTGTTTGGCAGGTACTCTATATCTATCGATTATACAGTGGGTATAGAAAAGAATCACCCCCTTCGAAATTTTCCCATTTTTTTGCTTTACAGCCTTAAATGATCCTTTATTAAACTCAGTATTTCTTGTTTTTTATTTTTTAAAATTCTTCTGAACTGTAGCTGTGATATCTTTCACTTGGATGTTATAGAATGTATTGAGTAAGTAAAGCTGGAAAAAATATTGGTTTGTGTGTTTTCATCTAAGGCTGTAAAGCAAACAAATGGGAATATTTCAAAGGGGCGGATTCTTTTCTATACCCACTGTATGTATATACAGTCTTTCAGGTGGAATTCCAATGAAATTGATTCATGTTTGTGGCTGTAATGTGACAAAATGTGGAAAAGTTCAAGGGGGCCGAATACTTTTGCAAGCCACTGTACATACACAAAGAGAGAGAGAGAGAGAGATAATATTTATTGATCCATCTAATAAAGTATTTATTTACTGAACTTCTGTAAAAGGCAGCATTTCCCCCTGGGGATCTATCTCTAATCTGTCAAACACTCATTGAAAATTATTATTCAATTCCCAGGCTTAAATCCTACTTATATATGCAAGACTTTCTCTATGGTGGAATTCTCAGTATTTTTCTTGTTGAATCATCTTCTGAATATGCACTCAATAAATGGTGTTACACATAATAAGGAATCAATTGGTTTCTTTTCTTTTTTTAGACAGTCAGTTGGCATTATTTAATGCTGCTGTCTCATATCTTCTGATTTACATTCCCACCCTGGTCAAGACAGTTTTTCTGGAAATTCTGTTTTTTTGTCACATCCCTCAGAAAGTTAAGCTGAATTTGCTTATAGTTTACATTGGATCCCATAATATAAAAATATGCATTGCAACAACAACAGTTATTTACTGTATACTGTATAGCATATTTTAATACAAAAATGTAGCACAAAGTGCTTTACAGCAGTAGTAGCTAACACAGAGTTGCAAAAAAAAAGTAAAAATTAAAGAAAAGTTATTTATAACAGTAAAGATAGTTATGTCCATCTTAATAACAAACTGTGGTCAGACAGTCTAATATAGTATAAAAAAAAATATTTTTCATATATTTTGTGGAAACCAGGGGGCGATCCAGCACCCCAAATACTCGACACAAACAGGCTCAGACACAAGTTGCAGGCACAGTACACTTTGTATTGGTGGATGCTTTTCCCTAGTAAGCGTTTACCACCACCAGCACAAGTACAGCTAAGTACACAGCAGTACTTTTGTGTCGTCTTCTTCTCCCCTCTCTTCCTTTCTATCACTGTCTGTTACTGCCTCCTCCGCTCCTCCCAGCAAGCTTTGGTTGCCTATGTGTAATAAGGGCGAAATACATGTCCTGTACGGTTATTTGGCAGATAATATATCACATATCTTTTAGCTGCTTCTCGCAACTGAGAGGATGTGTCTGATGTTTGCTGACTGGCTGACCAACCACAAGCGTTACCTGGTAGGTAACCACCTAAATAATCGGATTGCAATTCCAAACAAAGAATGTAATACTGTAACACTGGTCAAATAAGTGAACCAGCCACCATTGTGCAATGTCGGAGGCATCACCTCAGGCGTCCGAGGTTCAATCCTTGTAAGGGGATGCAAAAATGAGTACTCCTGACGAGCGCCAATAAGGGCGAAACACATATTGTATACTCTTTGTATTGTTTGGCAAATACAGTATCACACATACAAAAACACACACATATATGTGTGTGTGTGTGTGTACAAAATATAAATATAAACTGTCTATTGTGTTTTAGTATTATGCTGAATCTCATGGAGTGATCTATGTAATCGATTCAACGGACGAAGAACGATTAGGCGAGTCGAAGAAGGCCTTTGGTATGTTCCACCTCTCTAATGGTCATTCTTTATTGCATACTAATATGTATTTTTTCTTATGGCTGTATATTTTTTGGCTCCAATTGCAGTTTCAAACAAATATACTACCTTTTTCTTATATGAAACTGTTCAGTGGTGAGCAGTCTGCAGAAGTGAGTCACAATACAGAGCTGAAGATCAGTTGTTTACACTAAATTCCCTTAATTGTATTATTATGAAGAGCACTTGTATTTCATGTCACAGTGAGATGTATAGTATAGATATAGTAAAACGCTAACTTGCATTCTCTTTTTTTTTTTTTTCCTCCCATGTTCCTCATAAGTGTGCTTTATCAGTAGTGACCCTAAATTAGTAGTGTATCAGGGAATGCGAGTGTGATTTGCGGTGGCTTGTAGTCTTCTCCAAGGCCCATTCTTGCCTTGCACCAGTGTTGCCAGAATAGGTCGTAGCTCTTGTGCAAATGAGTTGGATTTACCGGATCTGAGAAGAGATTGAATGATCAAATACACATTTCTGAACACAAAACGACAAGTTAACATAAATTAGTAAAGTTTTGTTAACACAAGCTAGCCTGAATCTACATTATATGTTCAATTTCTTTTGATGCCAACATGAGCTCTGGTCAGTTATGGAGCAGTAGATTTTATTTATTTATTTTTTTTATTTGGAACATTCTCATAAATAATTGTTAATATAAATAGAATAATTTTGTATTAATCACACAGCATCATTCGACATTATGATTTAGTTGAAACATAAGGACTTGCTATGGTTATTCTTTTTACTACAGTTAATGAAAGCATTTACCTATCTCAGTTAATGTATAAATAAAAGCATGCGGTACATTTTTGGGTATTGTTACATTTGTTGTGTAGTTTGAAGTATATTTTAAGTGTTTTAACATTTTTTGAAGACCTTAATATTCACTGCATACAGAAGAATGACTGTACTTATTAAGGAATTGTTGTTTTTTTAGAGAAGATGATAAGTAGTGAGGCTCTAGAAGGCGTCCCTCTGCTGGTCCTCGCTAACAAACAAGATGTGGAGGTGAGAACTCAAATATTTTATAATGAGTTTTGTAATACAGAATAATTAATACAGTGGTGTGAAAAACTATTTGCCCCCTTCCTGATTTCTTATTCTTTTGCATGTTTGTCACACAAAATGTTTCTGATCATCAAACACATGTAACCATTAATCAAATATAACACAAGTAAACACAAAATGCAGTTTTTAAATGATGGTTTTTATTATTTAGGGAGAAAAAAAATCCAAACCTACATGGCCCTGTGTGAAAAAGTAATTGCCCCCTTGTTAAAAAATAACCTAACTGTGGTGTATCACACCTGAGTTCAATTTCCGTAGCCACCCCCAGGCCTGATTACTGCCACACCTGTTTCAATCAAGAAATCACTTAAATAGGAGCTGCCTGACACAGAGAAGTAGACCAAAAGCACCTCAAAAGCTAGACATCATGCCAAGATCCAAAGAAATTCAGGAACAAATGAGAACAGAAGTAATTGAGATCTATCAGTCTGGTAAAGGTTATAAAGCCATTTCTAAAGCTTTGGGACTCCAGTGAACCACAGTGAGAGCCATTATCCACAAATGGCAAAAACATGGAACAGTGGTGAACCTTCCCAGAAGTTGCCGGCCGACCAAAATTACCCCAAGAGCGCAGAGACGACTCATCCGAGAAGTCACAAAAGACCCCAGGACAACGTCTAAAGAACTGCAGGCCTCACTTGCCTCAATTAAGGTCAGTGTTCACGACTCCACCATAAGAAAGAGACTGGGCAAAAACGGCCTGCATGGCAGATTTCCAAGACGCAAACCACTGTTAAGCAAAAAGAACATTAGGGCTCGTCTCAATTTTGCTAAGAAACATCTCAATGATTGCCAAGACTTTTGGGAAAATACCTTGTGGACTGATGAGACAAAAGTTGAACTTTTTGGAAGGCAAATGTCCCGTTACATCTGGCGTAAAAGGAACACAGCATTTCAGAAAAAGAACATCATACCAACAGATAAATATGGTGGTGGTAGTGTGATGGTCTGGGGTTGTTTTGCTGCTTCAGGACCTGGAAGGCTTGCTGTGATAGATGGAACCATGAATTCTACTGTCTACCAAAAAATCCTGAAGGAGAATGTCCGGCCATCTGTTTGTCAACTCAAGCTGAAGCGATCTTAGGTGCTGCAACAGGACAATGACCCAAAACACACCAGCAAATCCACCTCTGAATGGCTGAAGAAAAAAAATGAAGACTTTGGAGTGGCCTAGTCAAAGTCCTGACCTGAATCCAATTGAGATGCTATGGCATGACCTTAAAAAGGCGGTTCATGCTAGAAAACCCTCAAATAACGCTGAATTACAACAATTCTGCAAAGATGAGTGGGCCAAAATTCCTCCAGAGCGCTGTAAAAGACTCATTGCAAGTTATCGCAAACGCTTGATTGCAGTTATTGCTGCTAAGGGTGGCCCAACCAGTTATTAGGTTCAGGGGGCAATTACTTTTTCACACAGGGCCATGTAGGTTTGGATTTTTTTTTCTCCCTAAATAATAAAAACCATCATTTAAAAACTGCATTTTGTGTTTACTTGTGTTATATTTGACTAATGGTTACATGTGTTTGATGATCAGAAACATTTTGTGTGACAAACATGCAAAAGAATAAGAAATCAGGAAGGGGGCAAATAGTTTTTCACACCACTGTATGAGAAATGTCCACCCTTTTAAAAATTTAGAAAATTAGAAACTTATGCAAAAATGTCCCATTTTGTCACTTGCATACAGTTAAATCTGGCATAAGGGTCAGAATTTTGTGAAAGGTTTTGGAAACAGATGAACATGGGCAACTATTCTTTGTATGTCCATTCTCACTGGATGCAGCACAGGAATCGGAGCTCTGGCGGTACAGCTTAAAAACAGCTAGTATCTGCTGGTAGTACACTATTTTGTGCTCTTTACCTTTGTCTGAAAATGAAGATACAAACCTTTTCATAGTGTATATATTTTTTTATACACTACATAACCAATGGTATGTGGACACCCCTCTAAATGATCAACTTCAGGTGTTTCAGCTGCACCCTTTGTTAACAGGTTCATAAAATCAAGTGCATAGTCATACAATCTCCATTGATAGTCACTGGCAGTTGAATGGGTTGTACTGAAGTGCTCAGTGACTTAAAACATGATACTGTCATAGGATGCCAACTTTCCTGCAAGTCAAGTACATTTAATTTATGCTCTGCTAGATCTGTCCCTGTCAACTATAAGTGCTATTATTGTGAAGTTGAAACATCAATGAACATCAGTAGTTTAGCCAACGAGTAGTAGAGCGGGGCCACTGAGTGCTGAAACTCTAAGTGTGTAAAACTCAGTCCCAACAGAGTTCCAAACTGCCTCCAGAACCAATATTAGCCACGAACTCTGCGTTAGGAACTTCATTGCTAAGCAGCTGCTCACAAACCTGAGTTCACTAATGGAAGTGCCATGTGGCGGGTGAGGTGGTATAAAATATGCTGTCATTGGACTCTGAAGCAACAACATTTATTTATATAGCACATTTTCATACAAACAATGTAGCTCAAACTGCTTTACAACATGAAATAAAATTATTATAAAACATAAACAAGATTAGGCAATAATATTATACTGTGTGTAACAAAGAATAAAGGTAAGGTTGAATGGCCAGGAGGGCAGAAAAAACAAAAAAAAACCACTCCAGTTAGAAAAATCTGCAGGGGTTCCAAGGCCAAAAGACCACCCAGTCCCTACTGGGGATTCTACCTAACATAGATGTTCTAAATCAGTCCTTATGGTTTCCAGGAGAAGAAATTGATGATGATGATGGTGGTCATGTGGACATCTGGGACATCTGGGACACCCGCCATTCAATCCATACACACGGGGGCAGCATTGTACCTTTATCGCCGCCACAGAAGAATTGGAAAAGACAGCAGAGATTAGTAGGGAATTGCAGAACCAAGAGGAAAAAAATGATAATTCACTGCCCATATTGGCTAACAGGGATACAGCTAAAACGTAGCTATGAAAAAGCCATTTTAAAATAATATATTTCTAGCAGTTTTTTAAAATTGTTCTACAGTATTAGCCTGGCGAATTTCTATTGGTATAGTATTGCAAATGTTAGATGCATAAGAGCAAAAGACCTCCTCACCACTTCTTTTCAGGTTGGCTCTTGTAATTCTAAGCAGACCTTCACCAAGCAGTGGAAATTGTGTTCTCTGGAGTAACGATTCATGCTTCACTATTTGGCAGTACTGTATGTGGATATATCTGGGTTTACCACCATGGTTCCTAAACTCAGTCCTGGGGACCCACTGTGGCTGTAAATTTTTGTTCCAACCAGATGCACAATCGGTGATAATAATCGATAACAGCTCATCTCATTTAATTAGCTGGTCATTTTTAACTCTTCTCTTATTCTGCATTCAGAAAAACACAACAGTATGTTTTTTTACATTTATAAGACATTTAGAAATATTTCTATTTTTTTCTAAAGCTATAAATGCTTAACTCTCTTTTGTTGTTTTCCTGTTGTTTCCTATTATTTTCCTTTTTTCCTGTGTAGTTTGCTCCTTTCATTTAACCCTAATAACCCTAATAGTGACAATTAACATCCAGCAGAGCACACACCCGGGATGATGAAAGCAGCAACGACTCCAGTGAAAGACCCGCTAGTTAGTAAATAATCATTTAAATAACCAGAACACCTGGACAAGCAGAACGAAAATGAGGTTGAAAATACTGTTAATGACTTAATAAAAAAAAAAAAAAAACTACATATTATCCATATAACTGCGAAGTACATTTTAATAAAAATCTACCAAGCTTAGTTTGTGATTTCTACATTGACTCCAAAACGCAGAGACTGGGAAATAATGACTCACTTAATTAGGCTAAGAGTCCAATGAAAAACAGAAATTGGTTGGAACAAAAATCTGCAGCCACAGGGGGTCCCCAGGACTGATTTTTGGGAACCACTGGTTTAGCATATGCCAGAAGAAGGTTACTTTTCAGACTCCATTGTGTGTACTGTAACGTTCGGTAGGGGAGGGATAATAGTCTGTGGCTGCTTTTCACAGTTTGGGCTTGGCCCCTTGGTTCCTTTTGAAGGGCTCTGTTACAGCATACAAAGACATTTCTAGACAATTGTGTGCTTCCAGTTTTGTGGCAACTGTTTGGGGGGAGGGTCCTTTTCTCCTCCAGCATGACTGTGTCCCTGTGCGCAAAGCCAGGTCTGTAAAAACACTGAGGAACTCAAGTGACCTACACAGAGCTCTAACCTAAACCTGACCTGGAGGAAATCAAGTGAATCCACACCTCCATCCTATTGAACACTATTGGAATGAATTTTAACGCTGATTGCGAGCCTCGTCAGTACCTGACCCCATAAATTCTCTTTTGGGTGAATAGGCAGAAATTCCCACAGACGCACTCCCAAAATGTCACGGAAAGCTTTTCCAGAAGATTGGTGGCTGTTACAGCTACACAGTGATTGGTGTTGGTTGAAGTGGTTTCCCACTATCTATTTAAAGCACTTTGAGTAGGTTAAAAAGCACTGTATAAATGTAATGATGGTTATTATTAAAGTGGAGGGGAGGGGCAACTCTATAATAATGCCCATGGTTTTGAAACAAGATATCCTATAAATTCATGGGTAATCTATTTTGGGTTTCCAATGCTTTGTCTGTGTTGGAAACTCACACATAGATAATATTAATTCAGTGGTGGTAATAAATATGTGTAACAAAAGCCTTTACCACTTTTCACTCTGGGATACTACCCTTAAAGAATGTTTTGTGCTTTTCTACTTTTTTTTTTTTTAAATGATCAACCTTTTGTAATCTTGTATTTGACTTTAATTCACAGAACTGCTTATCAGTGCCTGACATTAAAACAGCATTTAGTGACTGTGCACCAAAAATCGGAAAGAGGGACTGCTTGGTTCAACCCTGCACAGCTCTTACGGGGCAAGTAAAGCTCAATTAAATGTATTTGTTTGTTTGTTCTTGTAAATTGCACCTTATTTCTATTTTTGAACACATTTCTTCTGTTCAGCTCTTTTTTGGGTTTCCTTCCACTGTTGCAGTTTTTCCTCAGTTGTTTTTTTATTAAATTAAATACTTTTGATATCTTTCCACTGGTCTATAGGATAGTATAAATTGAAGGAGTGCAGTTATTTGTGGAGGTGAAAACATCCATCCATCCATTTTCTAAACCCACTTATCCAGAACAGTATTGCAGAGAATTTGGAACCTTTACCAGTAAGCAACAGGCACAAGGCAAGAGCAACACCTGCAAAGGGCATCAGAGTGAACATACACACACACCCACGCACACACACTATGTATCCAGGACCAATGTAGAATTGCCATTCCATCTAACCTGAATGTCTTTGGACTGTGAGAGAAAACCGGAGCACCTGGAGGAAATTCATGGGGACACAAGGAAAATTAGTGTACCTCTCGCTGGGAACACCCAGAACATGAACCTTGGTCTCGTTGTTGCAAGACAGTATAGCTAGCACTGCACAACCGAGCCAGCCAGTCAAAGCATAATTTTTTCTCACATTATAGATAAATAGAAAAGGCAATATGTAATAATAGATAGAAAAGGCACTGGGATTTTATTGATCCCTGAAGGAAAACTTACTACCTCCTGAGGCAGACGTAACCATCCATCAACGCGGGTCCTCTTTCTGCTCAGGCTCTAATGGACTGTTCAAGGTTCTTTTATTTGCCATTTATGCATAAAACCAACAGTCAAAGCACATTGGAATTCTTGTGCAGAGTTCTGTCCGAGTCATAGTAAAACATTAAAAAAAAATAAAAAAGTAAAACAATATAATAAATAATATAGATTATACCAGCACTATACAGAAAGGTGGTAATATCTACATAAAAAAAAAACCAATATATTGTAGGTATTGCACATTTTGCACTCGTCATTTACATGACAAGTGAAGTGAGGTAGTGTGAGATTATTACACATATTCAATAATTTTGTTTTCCCATCAGTCTGACTGTGGCGGGGAAAAAGCTATTGAAGAACCTTGTTCTGTGAGTGATGATGCTGTCCAATCTGCTGTGTCTCAGATTGTACATACAGTTATTGTGTCTGAGCAGAGAGTGAGCTGGATGGAGTGAGTCCCTGTTAATTCCCTCTGCTCTTTTCCGACAACGATGTGCATACATAAAGTCCATGGAAGGAAGTTTTGTCCCTATGATCCTCTCCACAGTCTTTATGACACTTTGCAAAGCCTTCCTCTCTGTCTGTGTGGTGTTCCCATACCAGACAGTGATACCTGCGGTGAGAATGCTCTCTGTCAGTCCTCTGTAGGCCCAGGTGAGAGGGCAATGGTTCAGGCCGGCTTTCCTGAGCAACCTAATAAAATATAACCTTTACTGGACTTTTTCATTGTGGCTGTGGTGTTAAGAGTCCAGCTCAGGTCTGATGTAACCTGTAATCCCAGGAATCTGTGGCTATTAGCCTTCTCCACCTCAGTCTCTTTGATGATAAGAGGCTGTAGAGGGGGAGGATTCTTCCTGAAGTCCGATTATTATTTCTTTGGTCTTGTCTATGTTGAGGATGAGGTCATTCTCCTCTCTGACAGCAAACAACTGGAAATGAAGCCTGAAAGAATAAACTTACAAATATATCAAAGGAAAGAAACTTGTAGCATAGCACCATCTCTTTTGGAACTAGTACATACTACAAAATACAAGTTAAGGAGTGAAAAAAGGAAGAAGACTGTAAAAAATGTGTTGTAAATCTCCTGGAGGTGCCTTATTTTTGTCTTAAATTTAGCTAGCATCAAGCAGCAATTTATTTTTTGCAGTCCTATTGATGATGTTAAACGCAAAAGCAAAGGAGGCAAAAAAATAATATATCTCTCTATAATAAAAAAAATCTTGGAAGGAGACGATACGTGATTTTCTTGGAGACACTTTAACGTCCTGTGAGACAAGGCAGTGAGACAAAAGGACAGGTGCTGTACAGGTGTTTAAATGATCAATGTACAGCACGACAAGCAGAACACACAGCTCGGCAGCAGCAGCAAGACAGCAACTGATATGACTGCATCTCCTTATTTTAAGATATCTCAAAAAAAAAAAAATATATATATATTTTGAGATATCTTAAAATAGTCCTGTTGAAAACATAAGCAATATTACAGGGAGTCATTCTGAGAGATCTTCAATTGCAATTATGGTATCTCAAGATGCCTATGGACGTATTTTAAGGTATCTTGAAATATATTTGATGCACCTCAAAATGCACTGGAGCATATTGTAAGATATCCTCTCACAGTCCAAAGACATGGAGATTAGGTGAACTGGTGATATTACATTGGCCTAAGTGAGTGCATGCTGTGTGTGTGTGTAAGTGTGTCCGCCTGCGATGGACTGGCACCCTTGTACAGTGGATTGTTCCTGCCTTGCCCCCTTTGATTGCTAGAATAGGTTCTAGCCCCCCGTGACCCAGCTCAGGATTAAGCAGGCTTAGAGAATGGTATATTATGGGTTATCTTGAAATGCTTTAAGATATCGTGAAATGAACAGAGTAAACTTTCATGATACCTTGAAATCTGTTTGTGATATCTTAAAATTCACTTAAGGCATTTTGTCCTCGATTTATATCAGTTACTAAATGCAGAACACAAGATTGCAGGAAGTTTCACCAAATCCAGGTAGCCTTGGATGGGAAGGATATGCTCACGTGTATGTGCAAACACCACACCAGGCCATTTTAGATCGGTTAATTGACCTATTTGTGTTTCTTTGGACTGAGGAAGTTTGCTTCTTTACAATAAAGGTGGCTTCCTGGCAGCAAGTCGCCTGTGGGCAGGGAGTTGTGTTGCTGTGCAAATTGTCTACTTCAAGCGCACCAGCTGGACTATATTTATTTAGAATTACTACTTCCAGGCTCTTATGCTCCATATGATTTATTTCCTCAGATGAATAATTTGTAAATAATTACTGTTGTGGAGAAAGGTTTCTGTACGTTCAAATAATGTTTATTTCAGAGCAGTAGTAGGTTTTCAATGATTTCTACAACTTTTTTTTATTTCTGTGGCAGAACAATTGATTTAACAACATCTTTATTGCAAAACAAAAACAAATTTTGCACACAAGATTTAATTTATTGTGGATTTTCTGAAGCCATTACAGGGTCAAAAATATACCTATTCCATGCCTTATATCTGGTTAAATCTTTTTTAGCACATTTCACCTCGATCACAGCTTCTGGTAGAATCCAGGCTGGATATCTAACCACTCTTCCTGGCAGAATTGTTACAGTTCAACCAAATTTGTTGGTTTCCTGTCACGGATCCAAAATTTGATTCACAATCCAAATATTTTCAAAGGGGTTGAGGTCAGGACTTTGGGAAGGCCGTTCTGAACACTTTATGTTGCCCTGATATAGCAGTTCCAAAACCAGCTTTGCTTTGCGTTTAGGTTCATTGTCCAAGTTTCAACCTTCTAGCTGATAGTTTAAGGTTATGCTGAAGTGTTCTAAGGTCATTTTCCTTCTTCATTATTCCATCTACTTTGTTCAATGCCGTAGTTCCTTTGGCAGCAGAACTGCCCCAGGGCATCACGCTACCACCACCGTGCTTAACAATTGGTGCATTGTTCTTGGGGCGGAATGCCTCTTTTTTTACTCTCTCGAACATACCGCTGGTCATTGTGGACAAACAACTCAATTTTTGTCTCATCCGACCATAAATCTTTCCTCTAGAGGGCTTTTTTTTCTCCATGAGATCAACCGCAAACTTTAGTCATTCTTGACGGTGTCATTTGTGGAGCAGCGATTTCTTTCTGTAAACCTGTCTTGACGTGGATAGTGATACTGGTGTTCTAGCAGCTTCTCATTCATGGCAGAACCATTTCTTGGTGGTTTGTGGATTGCGACTGAACGTTTGGACCAGTTTCCTCTCAGCTGAGGTTGACAGTTTGGGTATTCTTTCAGATATTGACAAAGTGACTACAACTTTAAATAACTTGTACTTAGGAGCATTTGTTTGAACTGACAATTTTGGAATCTGAAGCTGTTTAGAAATGTCTCCAGGAGACATTCCTGACTTGTTTAAATCTACAATCCTCTTTCTCAAATCTGCGCTTTCCCAATGTCAAATGAAAAACGTAGAGAAGCTACCAGCTGTAGTCAGTCATGACTAACAGACAGTCCATAGACTCCAAGGTAAAATACACTTTGGAACTTTCAGCACCACTTGGTTAATAATCTAAGTATGTACAGGTAGTTGTCAACTTACGAACTATGCGTCTTACAGCCATTTGACTTATGACGGCTACTGCGTCTCACGGGCAAACGACAATTTTCCCCATACCAGCTTTGTATGCAGTGACTCATTCATCACAGTCTCAATTTATTACTTGCAGCTATTTCGACTGCGTTCACAAACATTTGCCTATCAATTACGGGATAAAAGGCAAATGATCTCGACACAGAAATGAAGGTGATGAAGCAGTATGAGGGAGGAAGGAAAGCGAATGTGATCGCATGTGACTTTGTTATACCATTGTAACCACACATGCGCTGTACTGCTGTTCTCTGGCTTAGAGTCCGATTAACTTCAGACACTTCTGCTCACAATGTGCCGCTTCATGCGAACTGCAAAGGGGTAATGAAGCCATACTGAATTCCTTTATCTGTTAACGTTTATTATTAACAGGCTGAAATGTTAAAACCGAAAACATATGAGTGCTCAAACTCTGTCGGTACAACTCCTTTTCTCACAGTTAATGAACACTGGGAGGGGCTCACACTGATGACGTGAAATAACACAGACAAAGAAAGGATTTGTGAAGCTGTAAAGTTTCAGCACTTGTAAGCAACAGTAATAACAAAACAAAATAGTAAAAAATAAGTGATAGAAAATCTAAGCAATGTGCTAAGAATGATGATAAAAAATCAGGAGTGGTCTCCCCTAGACTTTCTCATATACTCAGATATGGGGATGGATATTTGAAGAGTAAACCGCAAGACAATGACTATATTTTTATATTATGTACATTAAAGAACCATCACCAAATTGAATCAAATCAAATTAATAATATATTGAACAATTATTCTAAAAGTAAAGTTGAATAAACCGGACTTTGCTGCCGCAAGAATAAAAAAAAAAAAAAAAAAAAAAAGTATGTGTTCAGGTAAAGCACAACTTCTGGTTAACAGAAATAGCCCAAATGTTGATAGAAATCTACATTTTGTACCAAATAGTTGTATGCAAAATTTGGTTGACCCAAGTGAAGGCGGTTATATATATATATATATATATATATATAATATACATATATATATATATATATACATATATATACACACACACATACATACATAATTCCAAAAATTTTATTTTCAGACTCTGGGAGGTCTCAAATGTCGAGATTCATCAAATTCTCGAAATTTAATTTTTTAGGATTTCAATACTTTCCCTATACTTCATACACAAGAAAGTCGGAGAGGTCTAAAACATCGAGATTAATCAGATTCATCAAAGTCTCAACATCAGAATTTTGGAGGATTCCAATACTTTCCCTATACTTTGAAGATATAAAACAAATAATATGACTTAAGGGACTTGCTAACCCGTACTATACATACAGCCAGGTTTGAATACATAATACATATACCGTCCGTCTTACGTCCAGATTGACTAACGAATGGTCCGTTGGAACCGAACTTGATTGTAAGTTGATGACTACCTGTATATGTTTGACTCTGCATGTATGTGCCTGGGTCCTGTGATGGTTTCAGAGAATCCACAGTAAATAAAAACTTAATAATAAACTAACAAAGCTGTCATATTTTATATAGGATTTTATTGCTGTTCACTTTTAAGAGACTGCTAAGTTGCATTTTTCTTGTGTTCCAATGAGTTAATAGCCACAGGTTGCTGACCACAGACACATACATATGGTTAATCTACTCAAAATCATGTACAGAGCCTTGTAAGATATGATTAACAGCACTTCTTTACACAAAGGATTGTGGGAATTATGTAGTTAAAACGGAAAACTTGATATCTTTTAAGTAATACCTGGATGAGATATTAGATAACCAAAGGAGCCAGATGAGCTGAATGGCCTGTTTTTATTTGTCTAACTCAGGAGTGGGCAAAGTCATTCCTGGAGGGCCGCAGAGGCTGCAGATTTTTGTTCCAACCCAACTGCTTAACACTAGAATTACCAGAGCCTACGAAAAAACTTGTAGATCCGGCCCACCTTAAATCCATTCACACATCTCCGTCAGCGTCTTTTGTCCTGTTAATGTGCCGATAAAGACAAGCGCCAAGCAGCTTACTATTCCATCCCCCCACCGCTGCAGAACGTGCACAAAGTTCTCCCAGCTCATGCCTTGATCGATTATCTGAGAGTGAAGTGCTGGAGTTTTTTTTTATTTGGAACACATGCATTTCATGTGTGTTCCGTTTCTACAATAATCTGTGTAAACACATTTTTAAAACAGAAACGTTTTTCATCTTTTAGTAGTAAATGACAAAATGTAGGCATAAACTATAAAAGACGCTGACGGAGAGGTGCGATGGGATTTAAGGTGGGCCGGATCTATGAGTTTTTTCGTAGGCTCTGGTAATTCTAGTGTTAATAAGAAGTGCTTATTGCTCCAGTAACACTTCTGCTTCATTTTAATTGTCTCGCTTGTTAAGATTTTGAACCCTTATTGCTTATTTAATCGTAAACAGCTGTAGTCTTGGTTTTTAATTGCTCCTAATTAGCAATAACATACAAATTATAAAAGAGACCAGCATTTCTCCATTTAGCTTGTTTCCATTCACAACTGTGTGTATTTCTCATGCAGTATTGGGTTTAATTAAATACTTGGAAGGAAAGTGAAGAGAAAAAAAGTGAAGCACTGAGAATTACTCATCTGTTTTAGACTTCAAATCATTTGAATGATTTCCTTAGTAAGGAATAAAAAATCTAATATATGAGAATGACTTGACATGGCAGAGGTAAAGCACTAACAAGCCATGAAATTAAATAATTGACAAGGATTGTTTTTTAATTAGGCAACTGGGTTGGAACAAAAACCTGCAGCCACTGCGGCCCTCCAGGACAGACTTTGCCCACCCCTGTTCTAACTTGTTAGACTCTGTGATGATGATTTCTGCCGGTGCAGCGGTTTCTTTTAGTTAATGTGTGTTAGACTCTATGATGATGATGATTTCTGCCGGTGCAGCGGTTTCTTTTAGTTAATGTGTAAGGCTTACAGTAGCTTTTTAGGCCAATTTGCTTATCTTTAGTACGTCTTGTCATCTTGTTAATGCCTGATTGCATATTTGGTTGTTACCGTCTTTGTGAAGTGTTAAATTTGTGATCTCTAATAGAACAGGGAGTTTTAAAATAGTAAGTCATGCAACTAATTTCATTTAAAAATTGTCAGCATTTTTATTTTCCTGTCGCTTTTCTTTTTTTATTTCCAGTCAAGGCGTAAATGAAGGCATCGAATGGATGGTAAAATGCGTCGTTCGGAATATTCACAGACCCCCAAGGCAAAAGGACATCACATAAACTTTCCCACTTGGCGATACAATGGCAAAAGATGCTCTCGTAAAAATAGAAAAAAAAAAAAAAAAAAACCTCATTGTGGACTTGCTGCTGTTTTTTTTCCTGATTGAAAGGAGTCACCGTACAGCACCAGCAATCGGCATTCACTCCTCCTGTGTTTGACGTCTTTTAAATGAGCACAATCTTTGTTTTTCAGGAACCTGAATTTTGTCAGTGGGTTGTTTTCTCAAGTTGTCTCTTTCTACTGAGCAGTGTATAAAAAGTAGGAACTCGATTCTTGTTTTGTTAACTGAAAAAGAAGCAACTGTTGTGACACAGGACAGCCAGCTAGAGTGTACAGAAGGTGTACAGTCCATGTTTTTAAGCGTTCATTCCATAAAACCACTCCATTGATTTCCTAATGTGGTTTCTGCTGTATGTACAGAGGATGGCAGTTTGTGCATGTCCTTGGAAGTTCAAAAACAGCGCATGATCTCATTTTCAGTCATTGCAGTTGCATTTGTTGTCCTGTTAAATCCAGCAGGCCACGTGATCAGGTTTTTCCCCTTTCAGAGAAATTGTGCAATGTCAGCGGGGAAAAAGACATTTGTTGACACTCAGACAGGCTCTGCCGGTTTAGCTAGCTGTTGTAAGCCAAAAGGAAACTCCACTGGGTATAATCAAAGAGGGAAGAAAAAGTTCATGTTTAATTTAAAAACCTAAAGCTGTTTATCTAACATGATGAATTTGGTAATTCAAAAACAACCAGGTGTGCGGAAAGAAATTGTAATAAATGTCTATTTGTAAACTTGACTGTATGTTTTTTAACTAAGGAGGCATATTAGCAGCTCCATTGTTCTCTTTTTCCATCCACACCCAAGTCTTTTAGTATCTTAAAAAATAACTTTTTGGCCAACTGGTGAACACCAATGTCTGGGTTCCTTTTGTAGTTATCTGCCAATAAGGCAGTTCTTTTGATTGCCAGTTCCACCATTGTCTCCTGCTGTTCTTTTCATTTCCTGGTGTGATTTACCATCTTTCAGGTAACATAACATGTCTTGCCTTGGAACTTCCTCTTGATTTCAAATCTTTCCCTCCAGCATGATTTGCAACAATCCATCTCCTCTCAGTACAAGGCCCATCCAGTAATTGTTTCCTCCTTCTCACTCTTTCAGGCGTACTTCTTTCTTCACCAGTCCGTTCCAACTCTTTCTTTATTAGATAATTTATCCTTCCAACTGATCTTCTCCATAGCCACATTTCAAATGCTTCCAGTCTGCAGTCCCCTCCAAAAGTATGGGGACAGGAAGGCCAATTAATTTATTTTTCTTCTGTGCACTGAAGATATTTTGTACGTGAGATCAAAATCTCGACATCAAATTTTTGGACGATTACAATACATTCCCTATACAGTGGTACCTCCGTATACATCCTTAATCTGTTCCAGATCCTTTGACGTATACCAAACAAGACGTATACCAAACAAATTTTTCCCATATGAAATAAAGGGAAAATGATTAATCCGTTCCCATGAAAAAAAATCCTATTGTTATTGGCATATTATACATTGATGGGGTTGTATAAAATAATTTAAACACTGCTTAATACTAAAATACGTAAATACAAAATCAATTAGATGAAATAAATGAAAATTTAGCCTCACTTTACTTTTTAATAACGTCTTTGTTTTTCACAATTGTAGATACCGTCGTTCTCGGCATACGGTATGCAGCAGCCATGTCCCGGATACGCATGCCACCTTCATACTTTTCAACAATCAATTCAAATTTACGCGAAAAAACACAAAATCATGTGAAAATTCACATAGAGTTATAGCACGGGTTGTTCACTGAATGCTAGCAAATGGCCTACTGACGCTCGTGGGCAGTCGTGGCTTTGTCTCGAGAGAGGTAAACAAGGGTAGCGCACGGTGTTCTAGCACGTGAGTCGTATTCCAAACAAAGGTCATATACCAGGCAAAATTTTACTTGTCCAAACAGGATGTATACCAAGTTGGACTTATTCCAAAGTGGACGTTTACCGAGGTACCACTGTACTTCGTATACAAGAAAGTAATAAAAAGAAATGGACAGCTTTAAATATTTGGGAAGTATGCTGTCGAGGAATTGAATAAGTAAATAAAAAAAATACAAATGCATACAGCAATGGGATAAAACAGCCTTCAATGCAAACCTTGAGTGTTGCACTGTATGGAGTAGAGACATGGACAGTGAGGAAAGGGGGATAGCAAAACCATCCCCTCCAAAAGTACTGGAACATCGAGTCCAGTTAGTTTGTTTTTGCGTGTGTGTGAGATTAGATGATGAATATGAGAAGAGAGATGCTTTCATTCCTTGGTATTTACATCTCGATATGTTAAATAACACCAAACAGAGCAGCACATTTTCTATCAAGTGAGCAAAAGCATTGGAACATGACAAGCTGACAGATGTGCCATATAAGATTAACTGTTTAATTATTAAGTAGCCCTGGATGTCTTTACTCAGTTTAAGCTTCGGCTTTCACTTGTGAAGACTGCGTTTGTAGTTAGGAAGGGCAGACCAACATGGAGACCGGAGAGCTATCTATGGGAACATTGGGGAAACACAATTTGGAATGTCCTGAAAAAGAAGGAAACCACTGGTGTAGTGAGTGACGGGCATCTAACCGGTCATCCAAGGAAAACAACCACAACAGATGACAGACAGATGGTGAGACAACGGTCAATAAAATCATGAACAGCCTCCAAAGAGCAGATGTGGAATGTCACAGTGCACTGTTCTAAGGTGGCTTGGAGAACAACAACATAGAGGCCATAGTACAATGAGCAAAACACTCAGCAGCACTAAAAATCGGAAAGCCAGATTAGAATTTGCAAAAAAGTGCACAGGTGAGCCACAACAGTTCTGGAACAAAGTTTTGTGGACTGATGAGAAAAAGATTAACCTCCACCAAACTGATGGAAAAGCCAAAGTGTGGAGAAAGAAGGGATCTGCTCGTGATCCTAAGCCCACAAGCTCATTGTGGTGGAGGTTGTGTGATGGCTCAGGCTTACATGGCTGATTCTGGAATAGGCTCAATCATTTTTATCGATGATGGGACTCATGACGGTGGTAGCAGAATGAACTCAAAAGTCTTCAGGAACCTATTGTCAATTTATGGTGTGGACCACCAGGACACATACAGCCGCCCTAACCCGACACAGACAGACAGAGACACTGCTCACACGTTTTATTTATAGTCGGTGGAAGCGTTTTTTTCTTCGCTACCCCAAAATACAGCACAATGTTCACAACACCAACACCAAATACACAGTTCAACACAAAAAGCTTTTCCTTCTCTCTTTCCACCTCCACTACTCCAGCAAGCTTCATCCCTCTTTCTCCCGATCCTTTTAAGCTGGTCCTGGGAATGTTCCAGGTGGCTCATTAATCGGACCTGGAATCACTCTCAAGTGTGGTGAAAGCCCCAGTGTAAGGCTCTGCAGCTCCCTCTGGCGGGCCTCATGGAACCCAACATGGCTGTGGCAAGCTCCAAGTCCTAGCAAACCCTGTGGGAATCCATGGTGCCACCCAGGAGAGCTGCCCTCTAGCGATTGAGTAGGTATTGTCCTGCCGATGCTCTCTCCCCTGGTCCCTCCATGCTGTTGGTGTCCTGGCCAGATAATGGCCTTGGCTGCCTGTCACACTGGAGAAATACATCCAAGCTAATCACTAGGGAATCTTTAATGCAGCAAGACCAACACACGATGCCACCTCAACAAAGGACTTCTTCAGAGGGACTTAAAAATGGAAGGTTTTGGACTGGCCAAGTCGATCCAAAGATCATAATCCAACTGAACACACATTTTACCTCCTGAAGAGAAGACTGATGGAAGAAACCCCGCGAAGCAGACAACACCTAAAAGATGTTGGGGGTAAAAGCCTGGAAAGACAAAACCAATGAAGAAGCCAGAGATCTGGTGGAGTCTGTGGGTCATAAGGCCTGAAGCAGTTATGGCGAGCAAAGGATATGCAAACAAACATTAAGTGATTTTCACCTTCATTGACTTGAAAACATTCAGTTTGAATACTTTTGCTGACTTGAAAAACAGAGGTTTTCGATACAAAATGTGCTGCTCTGTTCTGTGTGGTTTAACATAGCGAGATGTAAATATGCGTGGATAAAAAGCTGAAACTGATCTCTCTTCTCATTTTCATCATCTGATCTCGCACACACGCAAAAACAAACTGGCCTTGCTGTTCCAGTACTTTTGGAGGGGACGGTATTACTATTCCCCCTTTCCTCACTGTCCCATGTCTCTACTCTATACAGTGCAACACTCCAGGTTACTGTCTTTGTTATTCTTTTCTTTCTCTTCTATACATTTGTTTTGCATTGAAGGCTGTTTTTTTACCATTGCTGTATGCATTTGTATTTTTTTTTTTTTTTTACTTTTTTCAATTCATCGACAGCATACTTCCCGAATATTTAAAGCTGTCCACTTCTTTTTATTACTTTCTCGTATACAAAGTATAGGGAAAGTATTATAATCATCCAAAATTTCGATGTTGAGATTTTGACGAATCTCAACGTTTTAACTTCCCTGAGTCCAATTTACTTTCTCGTAGGGAAAGTATTGTAATCGTCCAAAAATTCGATTTTGAGAATTTGATGAATCTCGACGTTTCAGACCTCCCCAAGTCCGAAAATACTATTTTTGGAATTATGTCTGTGTGTCTCTGTCTGTCTGTGTGTGTGTATGTATGTAAACACGATAACTTGAGTATGCCTTTACTTAAGTCAACCGTACAAGTATTAGGTACAAAATGTCAATTTCTATCAACTTTTGAGCTATTTCCGCTAACTGGAAGTGGTGCTTTACCTTTAATTCTTGCAGCTGCAGAGTTTATTCAACTTTACTTTTGTAATAATTGTTCAATATATTATTAATTTGATTTTATTTGTTGTTGATGGTTCTTTAATATACATAATATAAAAATATAATCCTTGTCTTGCGGTTTACTCATCAAATATCTGTCCCCGTATATGAGAACGTCTAGGGGAGACCACTCCCGATTTTTATTAATGGTTTTTGGTTTTTTTTCTTTCCATATATATATATATACAGTGGGTATGGAAAGTATTCAGACCCCTTTCAATTTTTCACTCTTTGTTATATTGCAGCCATTTGTTAAAATCATTTAAATTATTTTTTTTCCTCATTAATGTACACACAGCACCCCATATTGACAGACAAAAAAAAAGAATTTTTGAAATTGTTGCAGATTTATTAAAAAAGAAAAACTGAAATATCACCTGGTCCTAAGTATTCAGACCCTTTGCTGTGACACTCATATATTTAACTCAGGTGCTTTCCATTTCTTCTGATCATCCTTGAGATCACCTTCATTTGAGTCCAGCTGTGTTTGATTATACTGATTGGACTTGATTAGGAAAGCCACACACCTGTCTATATAAGACCTTACAGCTCACAATGCATGTCAGAGCAAATGAGAATCATGAGGTCAAAGGAACTGCCTGAAGAGCTCAGAGACAGAATTGTGGCAAGGCACAGATCTGGCCAAGGTTACAAAAAAATTTTTGCAGCACTTAAGGTTCCCAAGAGCACAGTGGCCTCCATAATCCTTAAATGGAAAACGCTTGGGACGACCAGAACCCTTCCTAGAGCTGGCCGTCCAGCCAAGCTGAGCTACTGGGGGAGAAGAGCCTTGGTGAGAGAGATAAAGAAGAATCCAAAGATCACATTGGCTGAGCTCCAGAGATGCAGTCAGGAGATAGGAGAAAGTTGTAGAAAGTCAGCCATCACTGCAGCCAGTCAGGGCTTTATGGCAGAGTGGCCTGTCGGAAGCCTCTCCTCAGTGCAAGACACATGACACCCTGCATGGAGTTTGCTAAAAGACACCTAAAGATTCTCTGGTCTGATGAGACCAAGATAGAACTTTTTGGCCTTAATTCTAAGTGGTATGTGTGGAGACAACCAGGCACTGCTCATCTCTTGTCCAATACAGTCCCCACAGTGAAGCATGGCGGTGGTAGCATCATGCTGTGGGGGTGTTTTTCAGCTGCAGGGACAGGACAACTGGTTGCAATCGAGGGAAAGATGAATGCGGCCAAGTACAGGGATATCCTGGACAAAAACCTTCTCCAGAGTGCTAAGGACCTCAGACTGGGCCGAAGGTTTACCTTCCAACAAGAAAATGACCCTAAGCACACAGCTAAAATGACGAAGGAGTGGCTGTTCTTGAATGGCCCAGCCAGAGCCCTGACTTAAACCCAATTGAGCATCTCTGGAGAGACCTAAAAATGGCTGTCCACCAACGTTTACCATCCAACCTGACAGAACTGGAGAGAATCTGCAAGGAGGAATGGCAGAGGATCCCCAAATCCAGGTGGCTGTATTAGCTCAAAAGGGTGCTTCTGCTAAATACTGAGCAAAGGGTCTGAATACTTAGGACCATGTGATATTTCAGTTTTTCTTTTTTAATAAATCTGCAACAATTTCAAAAATTCTTTTTTTTGCCTGTCAATATGGGGTGCTGTGTGTACATTAATGAGGGGAAAAAATTATTTAAATGATTTTAGCAAATGGCTGCAATGTAACAAAGAGTGAAAAATTGAAGGGGGTCTGAATACTTTCTGTACCTACTGTATGTATATATAATAAATATATATATATATATATATATATATATATATATATATATATATATGCATTGCTTTTCTTTATGTAGATCTTCTTGCATTCTGTGTCCAGGCAGCACATTTTATTTAACATGCCACTAACAATGACAGCAATCAACAATTCTATATTTGTGAACATGGATTTTGTATTCTTAATGGATTACCAAGTTTTACATGAAATAATTTATTAAATGACTGAAAATGATGGCTTTGAGGCCAACTGTTGAAAGCTTTCCACTAGGCTGAGTGGTGGCTCCTGAGGCTAAGGATTTCCGTTGGTATCTGGAAGGTTTCCAGTTTGAATTCCTGTTACTGCCAAAATTGATCCAACTCTGCTGGGCCCTTGAGTACGGCCCTTAACCTGCACTCACTCCAGGGGCTACTGTACAATGGCTGACCCAAGGGATATGCGAAACTAAAAAATTCTTAATACAACAAATTGTATAAGATGAAAATAAAGAACCAGAACAACAAAATATAACACTTTACGGAAAGCAGTTCTTTATGCAAAGAGTTGTGAGACTCTGGGACAAACTACCAAGACTCTGGAATTAAAATACTGACAGCCTTTAAGAAGAATCAGGATGAGATGTTTGGGACAGCTGAGCTATTAGCTAAACAAACGGGCTGGATGGACTAAAGGTCTCCTCCCGATTGTCGGATTTCTTATGTTGTAATGTAACAGCCTTCTTATAAATGTGTCCACTTTATAGAACAGCAAAGTGTTTTTTTTTTTTTTAGTTTTCACCATTCATAAACTTAACTTACTGCCATCTTTTTGTGTAGAAGAGAAGCCTAGATGGTAACTATCAAAGTGTTTAAAAGTGAAAGTCTGCTGGCTTATTTTTTTCCTCCTCCTCTGTGAAATGAGAAAACAAAAAATAGGAGTAGAATGAAGGAAAATAAAAAAAAGTGGTGATGACATTGTCATATTTAGTGTTTTGTGTTCTGTAGAAAAAGTGTTGTGTGAACAAAATGTATGCAAATCCCCTTAAATGTGCCCTTTAATCACAATGTCTGAATTGTTTGATTTGTAATTTTAAACTGTGGAGCAGAGGGGGGAATCAACGAAAAAAAAAAAGGGTCTTTGTCCCATAGATTCTGGAGGGCACTGTACAGGTGCATCTCAATAAATTAGAATATCATCGAAAAGTTTATTTATTTCAGTAATTCAATTCAAAAAGTGAAACTCATATATAGATTTGTTACACACAGAGAGATATATTTCAAGTGTTTATTTCTTTTCATTTTGCTGATTATGGCTTGTAGCTAATGAGAACACAAAATTCAGTATCTCAGATAATTAGAATATTATGAAAACATTCCATATTGTAGACTCCTGGTGTCCCACTCCACTCAGCTAATTAACCCAAAACACCTAGAAAGGGGTCCTGAGCCTTGAAATGGTCTCTCAGTCTGGTTCAGTAGGCCACACCATCATGGAGAAGACAGTTGACTTGACCGTTGTCCAGAAGACAGTCATTGAGACCCTCCATAAGGAGGGGAAGCCACAAAAGGTCATTGCTAAAGAAGCTGGCTGTTCACAGAGTGCTGTATCCAAGCATATTAATGGAAAGTTGAATGCAAGGAAAAAATGGGACAGAAAAAGGTACACAAGCAACAGGGAGAACTTCATCCTTGAGTGGATTGTGAAGCACAGCCCATTCAAGAATTTGAAGGAGATTCACAAGGGGTGGACTGCGGCTGGAGTCAGTGCTTCAAGAGCCACCACACAGACGTGTGTATCCGGGACGTGGGCTACAACTGTCACAGCATTCCTTGTGTCAAGCTATTCATGAACCAGAGACCAAGTCAGAAGCGTCTTATCTGGGCTAAGGAGAAAACGGACTGGACTGTTGCTCAGCGGTCCAAAGCCCTCTTTTCAGATGGAAGTCAGTTTTGCATTTCATTTGGAAGTCATGGCCCCAGAGTCTGGAGGAAGAGCAGAGAGGCACAGAATCCAAGTAGCTTGAGGTCCAGTGTGAAGTGTCCACAGTCCGTGATGATATGGGGAGCAATGTCATCTGTTGGTGTTTGTCCACTGTGTTTTATCAAGTCCAAAGTCAGCGTCGCTGTCTACCAGGACATTTTGGAGCACTTCATGCTTCCCTCTGCTGACAAGCTGCATGGAGATGCTGATTTCATTTTCCAGCAGGACTTGGCACCTGCCCACACTGTCAAAAGTACCAATACCTGGTTTAACGACCATGGTATGTATCACTGTGCTTGATTGGCCAGCAGACTCGCCTGACCTAAACCCCATAGACAATCTATGAGGAAGACGAGAGACACCAGAGCCAACAATGCAGATGAGCTGAAGGCCGCTATCAAAGCATCTTGGGCTTCCATAACACCTCAGCAGTGCCACAGGCTGATCGCCTCCATGCCACGCCACATTGATGCAGTCATTCATGCAAAAGGAGCCCCGACCGAGTATTGAGTGCGTACATGAGTGCAACTTTTCAGTAGGCCAACATTTCTGTATTAAAAGTCTTTTTTTTATTGGTCTTATGTAATATTCTAATTTTGTGAGATACTGAATTTAGACTTTTCATTACCCATATGCCATAATCAGCAAAATGAAAAGAAATAAACGCTTGAAATATATCACTCTGTGTGTAATGAATCTATATAATATAGGAGGTTCACTCTTTTCGATGCTGTTCTGATTTATTGAGATGCACCTGCATGTGTCATGTCCCACCAGCGTGGCTATCCTCAGCGGGTTCTCTTTGTTCCTTTCCTTTCCCATTGACGTTTGTCACGGAAACGTGCCGAAGGTGTCCAACTTGTCCTGTCCCCGAAGCAAAGTGAGCCAGCAGGCTCTGAAGATGAAGCGAAGCAGATAACACTTTTTAACTCGAAAGTGAAAAAAAGCAGAGCTCGGGTTGACAAATTCATATGCTGTGATGGCTTTTTATGTGAAGTGGGCCGTAGCATTTCTTTCAGAACTTCAGTCTCGCATATCCTGTACGTGACATTTTCGTGCAAAGCAAGTGAGGGATGACAATGCATTGACTGTACTGGTACGCTTTTGGCTTTATAAAGAAATTAAGCTTTCATTCAAGAGACAAGAGACTTTAATTCAACATGCCCCACCTTAGTTTTATTGTGCCCACTTTATTGGTTTGGTGTTTCCTTATTTGATTGCCTTATCGCGCCACTGATCGACTCTTTTGGAGATATATGATATCAGCACGCTAAAACGAGCACAAGGCTCTCTACCTCTGACCTAATTATTTCTTTGAACCTCACAGCGCTGGTGTGTTAATTGCGCAACACTGCGATAGTTAATGGCTCAGCATTATCTTACTCAACAGCAGTACAGTTATGGCCAGATTTTTTGAGAATGACATAAATACTCATTTTCAGGAAGTTTGCGGCCTCAGTTCTTGTGATGGCAATTACCATTTACTCCAGAGGGTTCTGAAGAGTGATCAGATGAATTGCAGTTATTTTCAAAGTCTCTTTTTGCCAAGAAAAATGAACATTAATCCCCAAAAATCAATTTGCACTGCTGTTGTGAAGAAGGCTTCAGGGCACCCAAGAAGGTCCAGCAAGCGACACGACCATCTCCCAAAGTTGATTCAGCTGCGGGATCGGGCACCCAGGGCCGTCTTAACAGCATCATAGGCCCCCGGGCAAAGTAGTGCGCTGGTTCCCTTGTTTTGATAACAAAACGGACACATACATAGGCATCAGAAAGTTTGTGGGCCCCTAAGCTCCTGTGGCCCCCGGCTAATGCCCATACATTAAGACGGCCCTGGGGGCACCACCAGTGCAAAGCTGGCTCAGGAATAGCAGCAGGCAGGTGTGAGTGAGGCGAAGACTTTTGGAAAACGGCCTGGTGGGTGTCAAGAAGGGCAGCAAAGAAGCCAAGAAAAGACAGACTGATATTCTGGGATTGGACTGCTGGGGTCAAGTCCTTTTCTCTGATGAATCCCCTTTCCGATTGTTTGAGGCATCCGGAAAAAAGAAAAAGTGAGCAGTGCTACCATCAGTCCTGTGTCAGGCCAACAGTAAAGTACCCTGAGACCATTCATGTCAGCCAAGGCAGTGCAGGGCTCACTCACAATTTGGCCTAAGAACACAGCTATGAATAAAGAATGGGACCAAAACATCCTCCGAGAGCAACTTCTCCCAACCATCCAAGAATAGCTTGGTGACCAACATGATAGAGCACCGGGCCATAAGGCAAAAGTGGGAACTAAGTGACTCGAGGAACAAAACATTGAAATTTGGGGTCCGTGGCCAGGAAACTCCAAAGACCTTCATGGACAAACAAAAAAAAACCCAATTTGGACAAACTCCAAACATTGATCCTGCAAGAATTGGCAGCTGCCATCAGTCAGGATTTGGCCCAGAAGTTGATGGACAGCATGAAAGGACAAATTGCAGAGGTCCTGACAAAGAAAGAAAGGCCAACACTGCAAATATTGACTCTGTGCATAAACTTCATGTCATTGTCAATAAAAGCCTTTGAAACTTCTGAAATTCTACTTAAGTACACCATAGAAAACACCGAAGCAGCAAACTTTGTGAAAACCCTACACTTGTGTCACTCTCAAAACGTTTGGCCACGACTGTAACTTTTGAGGCTGCTGCCTTCGCAGTAAGGAGATCGCAGCTTCGCATCCCCGGGTCCTCCCTGCATGGCGAGTGCTCTGAGTAGTAAGAAAAATGTGATATACGAAGTCTGACAATTACGTGTCGATGTTGGCAGGCAGCACTGTACAAACCGCTCGGAAAGGTTTCACAGCCCTGGCATATCAAGTGTCTCACAGCTGTGTTCGTTTCGAGGTGTGGAGGTGTCTTACTGAGTGGCATTCATTATTATCGTTGCGTGTTCTTGTGTGCCGTCGCGAGAATTAGAGCAATGAACCAACACCTGCTTACACGGCACTGTCTGAGAGAGAGTTTGTAGCTGGTAGACAGTCAGTCAGTCATTGTCCAACCTGCTATATCCTAACTACAGGGTCACGGGGGTCTGCTGGAGCCAATCCCAGCCAACACAGGGCGCAAGGCAGGAAACAAGTCCCGGGCAGGGTGCCAGCATGCACACACATACACCACGCACATACTAGGGACAATTTAGGATCGCCAAGTCACCTAACCTAATAACGGTATTAGAAAAGCCTCCCTACTCCTCTGATCTGGCGCCCAATGACTTTTTTTCTTTACATGAAGATAAAGGAAATAGTGAAAGGAAGCCATTTTGATGACATTCAGGACATCAAGCGTAATATGACGACAGCTCTGACTGCCATTCCAGAAAAAAGTGCTCTGAATGGTGGACTAGGTGCTGGTGTTGGTGTGTAGCTTTGTAGGAGACCGTGGTGATATTCAGCAATGAGGTTAAGTAGTACTTTTCCTAGGATGAGTTTGCGAACTTAACTGTCAGACCTCGCACGTCACCGTTCATTTCCCTAAATGTGAAAACAAGCCTGAACCCAGTGAACATTTTCTTCTATTTTATAATTACTATGGGGCTTTGCCCCCTGCTTGCTTCACTCGCCAACCCCCGTGCCTGTGTTATGCGCCAGCCTCTTTGCTGTCCTGCTGCTTGCGTATGGGGATGCGGATGTACAATTTACTATTTTACTATTCAGTGAGTAATTAACCATATTAAAAAAATAGTAAAACGTAGTAATTTGAAAGTAAATTATGTTTCATGTTGCGTTAGAGTTATTTGTTGTGTAATATGATTTTGTTCTGTTTGGCTTTGAAATTAACACGCAAATACTTTTTAAACTTACACTTTTACTGGAAAACTTCAGTAAAAACAATTTTTTGAATTCAATTTTCGTTCTTGAATTTTGATTCTGTGTTTGGACTTTCATCGTGATAATGCAACATATAACTGCCCGTGATTGAATTTTGTTTCTCTCTCTCTATTAAATAAAACGACTTTTTGAAATGTTTGGCTCTGAGATTTGTTAATTGTCTTTGCTATTCTAACGGGAAACTGTAAACATTTAATTACGAATGGCATATCAAGATCTCCTTTGGTGTCTAGTGTTATCCCCTGAAGATGTACTTCATTATCTTTCTTGGACACATCCTTCTTTCAACAGTAATTCAGCTGGTTGAAGACCGGATTGTGTTAACGGTTGTAGATATTCTATGGGATATTGTAAGTTAATGTTTTCATGTTCCGCACCTTCACAACCAACTGTTTCAGTTGCGTCTATTGATACGCATTTAACAAATCTGCTGTGTGACCGATCAACATTTTTGATGTTAATTCATTTGACTTCATCGTTTCTAGGTGATAGGATTACTGTGTACTCATTTTCAATAAGATATAAGACATAATATATCTTCTTTAATTGGGAATTTAAAGTGAGGAAAACGTTAAAATATATAAGAGCTAAGAGAGCAGGAACTGTGTCTGTCAAAAGCATTCACACGAATGAGAGGTGAGAGTACTGTGTGCATCTAGAGATGTGTATGTGCAAAATTATTTGGCACTACCTGTCAAAGTAGTCAACGTAGACCTCGGCATCTTCAGTGTTAACATTTGCAGTGTATCATATGTTGGAATGTATTTTATAATGCATGTAGTAATAAAATGCACTGTATTTGTCATTCCAACAGATGGCGTATCACAAGCTTTAATGATAGTAAAAGTGTATTTGTCATTCCAACAGATGGCACCTCACAAACATATATAGTAATAAAACAATTATTGCACACTTTCTGTAAATCCAATAAACTTCATTTCACTTCTCAAATATCACTGTGTGTGTCTCCTATATGATATATTTAACTGACATTTTTTATCGTAACAACCAACGATTTATACAGGAAAATAATGACTATTAACAAGGTTGCTCAAACTTTTGCATCCCACTGTATTCGTCATTTTCACGTGGCACATCACATAGTAAAAAAATGCAATGTATTTATCATTCCAACAGATGGCACATCACAAACATTTCTAGTAATAAAATTCATTGTATTTATCATTCTAACAGATGGTGCATTACAAACATTTATAGTAAAGCAATTCAGTATACTGATCATTCCAACAGATAACGGATCACAAACATTTGTAATAATAAAATGCAGAGTATTTGTCATTCCGGCAGATGGCATATCACAAAACATTTATAGCAATGAAATGCATTCCAGTTGTTGTTCCAACAGATGGTACCTCACAAACATTTATAGTAACAAACTGCATTGTATTTGTCATTTCAACAGCTGGCACATCACAAACACTAGAACTGCTTTTCACAAATCTCACACCAAATGGCATATAACAGAGACAGAGATACATAAACAGACACTTGTCCTTTTATTAAGATGGAATGGCAAGGTGGCCACTGGCAGCTCCATGACATTTACTTACTTGGCTGACGACTTACAATATGACAATTGATGACATTTCTTTTGGTTTTGCAGTTGGTCACACAGTGTCAGTGGCAGGATTTGAACCCACAGCCCCAGGATTTGAAGTCCAAAGCCTTAACCACTCCACCACACTACCTGCCTGTGACTATACACATCCTCGTGCAGTGGTCTCAACGGTGGGGACAATGCACCAGCTGCGGTTTGACTGTCTTCCACATCCCCTTTGCAGCCCTGATCTGCCACCTATGCGGTCACAGGTGGTGCAGACCTGGATTGGCGAGCACCTGAAGAGCTTCTTCTCCCAAAGAATGAAGGCGTCAGTGGAACACTACAAGGGGTCTGCAGGGAGATGACGCGGAGATGTGATAGAACTGTTACGGCCATCTGCTCACAGGGTGACTTGCTTTTACTTTGATTCTCCCTCGTACATTTGAAGTTAGCTCTTTATAGGCATTTGCCTTTTCAGTTATCTGTCCCAATTTTTTTTTTTTTGCATTTTTGAAGTAGATGTCCAGCCGATTCTCTTACTAGTCATACACGCTGATATATTTCTAATAGTATATAGCTTGGTACTTGGCATCTAAGCTTATTTGTCTTCTGTGAAATCCAGAAAGTCTGTGCTTCTGTTTCGGGAGGCTACCAGTACTGGAATGATTTTTTGATATTTAAGTGATTAGAAGTCAAAAAGCGCTCCTCTAGCTGGTTTTTCAGTTGGTGTAACCTCGATTTCTCCAGAATCTTAAGAATCACCTCGATAAATTTTTCAGTTGTGACCTTTTCTTTTATAGAAGACAGCAGCTGCCTGATGTGCCCTTCACTGTGGTGCTCTTTAAAGCTGATGTTTATCTTAACAGACGCTCTCACTGCCGTCACAAATCTGTTCCATTTTCTTTTCAGGAATCGCTCGGAGTGGTGCAGAAGAAAGTTGATCACGGCATCATTGCATTCTCGGTTTTCTAAAATAAAAAAGTAGTGCATCGTTAACACAACCTTCTCAAACTACTTCATAGAATTCATTGTCGCCAGAGGCCCAAGCCTAACCCTAATGCCTCAGGTGGGTGATGCCAGTCCCTCCATAACCCCCACTCTTACTCACAAACACACAGGGCAAGTTCAGAGTTCATGCCAGTCTGTCTGCTCTGACCTTGTTTGGGATACCAAGTTGACCTGTGGGGAACGTGCAAAACTCCACACAGAGAACAGCAGGGTGCAAGGTGGCATGAGGTATTTGCGTCACAATTTGGCAAAATTGACAGAGGTACGGTGCCTGACTTTATCATTGGTTCCAGTTGGTGCCGTCATTTGTAGGTCATTTATTAGTTTGTGCTCCTGTTCTATGATATTAAAAGAATAAAGCGTCTGTGAATGAGTTGTAGAGATGTACATTCTCACAGGTTTTAGACCGAGTGTGTGTGTGTGTGTGTATCGTTAACCTGTGAAACAGATAGCACCAGGATGCACGATGGGAAGAAGACAAGTTGGCATAGGCAGTGTGATGCTCTGGGCAATGTTCTGGTACAAAACCTCAGATCCTGACGTTCATGTGGATGTTACTTTGACACGTACCACCTCCATAAAAACTTTTACAGACCATGTAAACCCCTTCATGGAAACGGTATTCCATGATGGCACTGGAAGGACAGCCAATGAACCAGTGACAGGGTTATAGGTGACCAAGGCACACTGATGGGGGAGGGGAAGTCAATCTCAGGCTGGCCTGTCTGTTCTGATCCCACCAAAGAGCTCCTGTAGCACACACTGCTGAAAAACTTAATGCCGGCCATGAGAGAAAGGTGTCAGGACACCGCCATCCGGTCAGAGCGCCCATGCTGACTGCTCTCCACTGCTGAAAGCACTTACAATGGGCATATGAGCATCAGAACTGGACCATGGAAACAAAGGAAGAAGGTGGCTTGGTCTGATAAATCACATGGACGGGCTGGGTACGGGTGTGTCGTTCACTTGGGGACGAGATGGCAGCACAATCCAGTATGGGAAGCAGGCAAGCTAGCAGAGGCAGTGTGTGATGCTCTGGGTAATGTTCTCCTGGGAAACTTTGGGGTCTTGGCTTTTCATGTAGATGTTACTTTGACACGTACCACCTACCTAAAAAGACCGCTGCAGACCAGATTAACCCCTTCATGGAAATGCTATTCAGTGACCACTTTCAGCAGGGTACCGTGCCCTGTCACACTGCAAAAATTGTTCAGCGGTGGTTTGAGGGACATGACAAAGAGTTTTTTTTTAAGGTGTTGACTTGGCCTGCAGACTCCCCAGATCTCAGTCTGGTCATGCATCTGAGGAATGTGCTGGAAAAGCAAGCCCGGTCCATGGAGACCCCACCTCGCATCTTACAGGACCTGCTGCTAACGTCTTGGTGCAGACACCACAGAGGACCTCTAGAGGTCTTACGGAGTCTGATGCCTCGGTGGATCAGAGCTGTTTTGGTGGCACCATGGAGACCAACTCAATATTAGCCAGGCGCTTTTAATATTGCTGCTGATCCTCGTATTCTGCATAGAGAAAGTTTTACAGATAAGCTTTATAAATGTTATAAAGAAAATTCAGATGTGAGCGTCAGTAGGCTTCGTGCCCAACGAACCAAGTTACCGAACTCTTCTAGAGCAATTATTTACCGCTCTGACGCTGATCTTAATCTGATCATAAAACAGGTCATTACGATAGCAGTTGACGAGAAGAATTCATAATGAATTGCAGAATCAAGGCGTTTGAGGGGTCCTGTAGTGCGCGATTTGGCTCCGAAACTAATCAACACATCGTCCTCTCATAACAGGCTTAAGTTTCGAGTTTGGGATTTTTGTGTCCAGCCGTAGACCGTCCTCAAGAAACTGTGACACAGACAGGCAGACACACACCCATCATCGAGATATCAGTTTTTTTGGTATCAGGGGACCCTAAAATGTTGAGATTAAAATTTTTGAGGCCCGCGACCGACGATAGGTTATGGTGGGGGTGGGCAAAAATCAATAAAAATTAGTAATAAAAAATAAAATAAAATTAGTGGTCACTGGGGTTATGTTTAAAAATAAAACTTGTTTCGTTTTACTGGCATTTCTCTTAGGTGGTCAGTCAGGTTTACCATGCCCTCTTGGGGCCAGTGGAGCAAACAGCTATGCACATGCTGTAGGTGCCCGTTTTTTTTTTTTTTTTTTGTTAACTAGGGGGCTTCGCTCGCCAACCCCCCTGCCTGCGCTACGGCCGGCAACTTTGTGTCCCTGCCGCTCGCGTATGTGGATTTCACTTTCACCAAACAACAAATCTTTTAATTCTCGCGGATGCGCCTCTTCATTGGGAAGAAACTCTACTTTTCCCTGATGGGAACATGAATTAGACGATCTACAAGTCTCTGGCTTAAAGTTTCCGAACAATATATTTGATCTCTTTTCGCTGTTCTGTTATTTCACTGAGTAATAATTTCCGTTTGTTTGCGCTAATGCGATCTTTCCTACCATTTTTTTGAGACTTTTGAACTTTCGTTCTTCCATTATCTCTAACCTGCTCTGCATGTGTACCACGCCAACATTTTGGAACTCTTTATGACGTTCTACTTTGTCATCTACTCTTTGTCTTTTATTTCCGGCTCCAGGCGTGGTTAAATCTCTTGATCACAAAGTCTCGTCTCACGGGACGTGAAAATGTCTCTCTGAAAAAGTCACGTCTCAACTCTCTTCCCAAGATGTTTTTATTATAATTGAGAGATATGCATAATTTTATCCCAAGATATTGGAAAACGATTATTAAAAATGTATGATGAATATTTAAAAGACGGGCGGCACGGTGGCGCAGTGGGTAGCGGTGCTGCCTCGCAGTTAGGAGACCCTGGTGTTCGCTTCCCGGGTCCTCCCTGCGTGGAGTTTGCATGTTCTCCCCGTGTCTGCGTGGGTTTCCTCCAGGCACTCTGGTTTCCTCCCACAGTCCAAAGACATGCAGGTTAGGTGGATTGGCGATTCTAAATTGGCCCTAGTGTGTTTGTGTGTGTCCTGCGGTGGGTTGGCACCCTGCCCAGGATTGGTTCCTGCCCTATGTTGGCTGGGTTTGGCTCCAGCAGACCCCCGTGACCCTGTGTTCGGATTCAGCGGGTTGGAAAATGGATGGATGGATATTTAAAAGACGGCCTTGAATATCATTATACTGTTGTTTGCACTTTTCCCTACTGTGACAATTTAAAAATTAAAGATAAAAAGCAAAGTAGTTTTTCTTTCCATCCATCCATCATCTAACCTGCTATATCCTAATACATGGTCACGGGGGTCTGCTGGAGCCAATCCCAGCCAACACAGGGCACAAGGCAGGAAACAAACCTGGGGCAGGGTGCCAGCCCACCGCAGGGCGCACACACACACACACCAAGCACACACTAGGGACAATTTAGAATCGCCAATGCACCTAACCAGCATTCTTTGGACTGTGGGAGGAAACCGGAGCACCCGGAGGAAACCCACGCAGACACGGGGAGAACATGCAAACTCCACGTAGGGAGGACCCGGGAAGCAAACCTGGGTCTCTTAACTGCGAGGCAGCAGCGCAACCACTGCGCAACCATGCCACCCTAGTCATTCTAATAATGTAAAAGTATTTTGGTAATTTTTTTTAGATAACCCCTGCTATTTTATCCTATTCATTTATACGGCACAATCTTCTTATATATAAATGTCTACGCGTGGAAGCCTGTCTGTCCGGCCTGGAAGTGAGAGGTGGAGTCGGGGTAAGGGCTCCACCTCCGAGGAAAGAGAAAACTCGCTTAGCCATAACACAAGCGAGGCCAACACGTTAGCAGAACGAAACCTCAGAAGAAAGACAAAGTCGCTTAGCCGCTAACATCAGCAACACGGCATCCCCTTTTACTTTTCCTCCTGCCACTAATACACAAGTGAGGTGAGCACGTAGGCAAAACGAATCCTCTTAGGAGAGAGCCGCGCAGAGGAGTTCCTTTCAATTATCGGTTCACCGACAAAAGCGCGATAGACACATGCGCCCCGACAAAACCGCGACCGACAAATGAGCGCCGACAAACCCGCTAACTGATTTTCGACAAATGCACGCCGACAAAATCGCCACGACAAAATCGCGAGAGAGGCCAAGAGAGTGGGATGCCCTTGCTGCAATTCTTCCTACATATGCAGGGCGTGATCTTAAGGACCATCTGCGTGCCGTGCTGATGGCATGCCGTGTCTCATAATATTGACTTCTAAAATAAACATTATTATATATGCTTTAAACTGGTAATTCATATTTAATGAAACTTTCGCGATTTTGTCGGCGCGCATATGTCTATCGCGTAAATGTCGGGTCACACAATTATCTGACATCTCTACATTTCAGTTTTATTTCTGATGCTTTCAATAGTTTCTAGGACTCTGGGCTTTTTAACAGCAGGTGCTGACACAACTAGTTAAGAAATATTTACCTGTTGAATCTATAATGAGTCCATTGTACGTCTGATATTTCCAGCAAGTTGTGCAGCTCGTGTCATGGTACCTGTCCCCGGGCACGACCACAAGTGCACCTTGTTCTGAACAAATCTGGTGTTTCTGACACGCTTTGGTGTTGGAGTCTTCAGATGAAAAGTATCCCTCCTCGCATGGCGTGCATGTTACATCGTGGTGGGCTGTCCCTGTTTTTTGTTTTTGGAAAATGAAAACAAAAACATTTTGAGCCAAAAATGATAAAACTGCCTGGTAGCAAGTCTATCATGATAATAAAATCCATATCCATGATAATAGTGCACTCACTATGTTTACATAGGCCTGCACCAAAAAAAAAATAAATAAATAAAGTGTACATTTTAGATTTAGAAAAATGCAGTTTTGAACAAAAATATTTTAAAATAAGTTTGCTTTAGTTTTCCTCATCAGAATTGATATATAGATAAATGTGAAAGGCACTATATAGTACAGCAGATAGATGTGAAAGGCATAATATACTATATCAAATAGGTGCAAAAGGCACTAAATATCAGATAAATAGGTGCTAAAGGCACTATATAGTATAGCAGATAGATGAGGAAGACATATAGTATACCAGAGTGACAGATGTAAAAGGCACTATATACTATATCAAACAGATAGGTGCAAAAGGCGCTATATAATAGAAACATAGATATGAAAAGCACTATATAAGATAGATAGAATTTTATTTGTCCCCAGGGGGAAATTTGGCTTTTTACAAAAGATCTTTAAATAAATAAATATCATACATAGATACATACATACATACACAGGTAAATAAATAAACACACACACACACCAGAATGACTAAAAAGGAAGAAAACTTTAAAAGGAAAGAAAAAGAAGCTTGTGACTTGGCAGTCATGGTCACAGTGAAGCATATTGTTATATTACTTTAAGTATTTCTTGAGCTAAAAAATGTCAGTCTTCCCCACATTCTTGATGTTACTTGAGGTAGAAACAACTCAAAATGTGTATTTCTTACACATTTTTTCAGTTAGTATTTGTTTTTCTTTCTTCTTCTTCCTTTTAAAATAGCCTTGCAATTACATTTATGTCCTTGTATTGTCCCGAAGAGAGGAAGTTGCTGTCTAAATGGTTTCTTCCGAAACATGCCAGGTCGGGTCGGTCTATACAATGTCTTGACCAAGTAACGGTAAAACAATAGGATGTTTTTATTATTACATCTATTTGCAGAAATATATTCAGCATATGAATATATCTATAAATATGTCGTTAGTCTAATACATTTTTCGCATAACTATTTTGTCATTTCCTTTTTCAGGGGCGTCGCCAGCTTCAGCACTTCATGTACTAAGGACTCAGACCCACCTCTCTGATAAAAAGGATATACTGTATTCGTAATAAGGTGGGGGGCGAGATTGGTCAACCTTGGGGCTTTCGCGGGGTCGACGAGCACTGTCAGGACGCCGGATCTGGAGGAACAAGGGCTAACGAACAGCGAGCTCTAGAAGCTTAAGTGCATTGGACAGGTGGATAGCGTGAGATCAACGGCTCAGGCTCCCCACAACCACCCAAACGACAAAAACTCTTCCAACCGACACCCGCCCCACCAGCAAGTCACCGTGCACACCCACTAAATATATCATTGTCATATGGCTCACCATTATGCCACACGCCGTAGCCCGCCGGACACTTCGAGTGCGCTCGGCACAGTTCGCTGTCCCAGTAGTAGCCTTCTCGGCACTGGCAAGCGCGATTGTGAGTTGGGCTACAGTGCCGGCTCTGCACCTGCAGCTCCGTGCAGAACACGTTGCAGTACAGGCACTCGGACAGGTAGTTCCAGTACTGCGTGTAGTGCAGCTCGGGACACGCCGCGCATTCAGTGGGCCGCTCTCGCGTGCAGCGAGTCTTGGCGAAGGTGCCGGGCGGGCAGCGCGTGCACGTGTACACTTCTCCGCTCTCGGGTGATGTCCACTGATAGGTTGGCGGAGTCAGGCGAGCACCGGCGGGCATGAAAAGGAGCAGAAGCCAAAACGGGACCTGCGGAAGAAAAAGCAGAAACACTCAGCCATTGGCGTTACTGTTACCGTGGCAACTTCAATCAGCGCTCGAAGAAGCAATTAACGCTTGCCATTTGTTCTCCGTGGTCGGTGTGCGCACATTACCTTTGCCATGCCGACTGTCTCTCGATTATTTCTGACATTTGATCTCTACTTTAAATATACGCTACACGCGCGTGAGTCATCCAGGGGCTTCCCCAATGAATGCAATTATTTAAATGATGAAGCAACAAGTTAACAAAAGTCAAGTGAGATCTGTCAGGATTGTACTTCATACTTTGTCTTTCATCTGCTTGTAAACGATTATTATGAAGTGGGGATTTGGGGGAAAACATTTTTTTTAAGTTACTCACTTGCGGGAAACAGAAACCTATCGTAACAGCAACAGATGAAGAGAAACTTTTTGTGTACTGGGTGACAACCTACCGCAATCCACACATAGCTCGTGTTAGCTTAGTTTTTAAAATCTATTTTCATTAGAAGACCATGGGGCGCTAGGGATTATTACGTCAGCATTAATTCAGGGCTGGGCAAAAGGTCAGGCCTTCACAGGGCACGCTCACACTCGGGGGGTCCTTTAGCCCAGTGGTTCTCAATCTGTGGGGCGGGCCCTCCTAGGGGGGCGCGAAGATGTGAAGAAAAGAAAACAAGAATCGAAAATATGAAGAATACATCTATTGAAACCAAAACAAATTAATTTAAACTACATTCTGATACTAGCAAAATAAATAGAGTTAGATAAATGTCGATAAAAGTTAAGCAGGTATAATAAAATATGCATCTATGATATATCATTAATTAAAAAAGAACAAATAGGTATTAGTGGGCTCCTTTCAAAAAAACGTTAGGAGGGCGCGATTAAAACTGTTATGAAAACTCGGGTCGCAAATACTTAAAGGTTGAGAAACGCTGCTTTAGCCAATCCACCTTAATAAATGATTAAGTGTCGACGTGTCCCGTCTGGATGCTGTATCTCTATCATTCTCAACGTTGGCGCATCATAGACATTTTTAGGAAAAAATGCATTTGCCATTCTAACAGGTGCCACATCACAAACATTAACACTGCTTTACAAATCCCATAGCAAAGGGATTTTTTTTTGTTCTAATCTTTTTTCAATTCAAAGGGCATATACTGTATAGCAGAGACATATACATTGCATTTGTCATCCCAACAGATGGAGCATCCCAAGCATTTATAGTAATAAAGTGCATTACATTTATCATTCCAACAGGTGGCAGCTCACAATTATTAACACTGCTTTTATGAATCCTATACCAAATGGCATTTAACAGAGACATATGCATTGCATTTGCCATCCCAACAGATGGCACATCCCAATTTTTTTTTAGTAATGAGTGCATTAAATTTGTCATTACAACAGATGGTACATCACATTTATAGTAATAAAGTGCATTACATTGACCGTTCCAACAGATGGCGCATCACATACATTAACACTGCTTTTTTCGAATCCCATACCAAATGGCATATAACAGATGATTGCATTTGTCATCCCAACTGGTGGCGCATCACAAACAGTTGTAGCAGTGCATTTTATTACTACCAATGCTTGTGATGCGCCATCTGTTGGAGTGAGCAGTGCAGTGTATTTTACTACTACAAGCATTACAAAATACATTCCAATAGATGGTGTCCTGCAACTATTAACACTGCGTTGATTATTTAGTCTTCAGCCCATCTTAGTTGTATGTTAAAACCTAGAATTGAAAGATTTTCTTAAACTTTCTGAATTGCAAATATTGTTTAAAATTTGTGCTGACACAATAATAATAATAATAATAATAATAATAATAATAATAATAATAATAAAAGAAATTACTTCAACTTACTACCGTAATTAATTTAAACTTGTTTTATTCATTGAGAAAAACAAAAGTCACATTGTGGTAACTTAATCAATGTGGTTAGGTGATGTGACTTCTCTCTGTATAACAACAGAACTTGAAAATGTTAACAAATAACAAAAAAACCATTTGGAATAACTTAAAAGTGTGAAATGTTGCCAGCTTAAAAAATATATATATTCTTAACTTAAATTTACTACATGTACATACTATAATTAAATCGGTGGCAGAGTAGCATGGTGGTAGCACATCTGCCTCTCAATAAGGGCACCGTCTGCATGTTCTCGTCATGTCAACGGGTTTTCATCCCGCTGTCCAAAGACATGAAGGTCAGGTGTTTTTTGTGGTTAAAGTGGCCCGTGTGTGTGTGTGTGTTCACCCTGTGTTGGGCTGGCACTCTGTCTGGGGGTTGTGCCTACCTGTGGCCATTGCTTGTTGGGATAGCCTCCCGCTGCCCTGAGACCCTGACCTGGACCAATGGATTTGGAAGATGGATGGAACTTAGGAACAACTTAATCTTTATTTAAAAACTTGTAATTATTAGGTACAAATTAAAAATGCGTTTAAATGTAAAGGAAAAGCTAATTTACTTTACTCGTTGACTTGTGTTGGATCTACTTAATTTTAACAGAAGTCAGCACAACTCAAAAAGCCAGATGTAAACTTACATTATTTATTTATTTTCACCTGAAACATTTGGTTTTGGAGTGCATGTGAGTATTTATATCAGGTACAGTGGGTATAGAAAATAATCCCCCTCCCCACCCTTCAAAATATTCCCTTTTTTTTTTGCTTTACATCCTTGAATGAAAACACAAAAAACAATATTTTTTCCAGCTTTACTTACTCAATGCAATCTATAATATCCAAGTGAAAGATATCACAGCTACAGTTCAAAACAATTACTAAAAAATCAGAAACAAGACCTACTGAGATTAATAAAGGATCAAACCCAATGTCACTGTCATTCTGTTGAACCACTTTTTTATTTTAATGACAGCCTTGAGTCTGGTGGGATTCTTCTCTACCAGAGTTGCACACCTTGATTGTGTAATATTTGTCCCCCACTCTTCTTTACAGTTTAACTGTTCAAGTTCGGTCACATTGGATGGTGAGTGTTGGTGGTCTGCTATCTTCAGATCTTTCCACAGATTTTCAGTCTGATTTAGGTCTGGGCTCTGACTGGCCACACCAGGACATTCACTTTTTTCTCCTTCAGCCACTGTGTGGTCAGTTTTGCTGTGTGCTTCGGGTCATTGTCGCGTTGAAGGGTGAACATTCTGCCCATCTTCAACTTTCTGGCAGAGGGTAGCAGGTTTTCCTCCAGAATTTGACGGTATTTTGCCCCATCCATTTTTCCTTCTACCCTAACGAGAGCCCCAGGCCACCCACAACAGGATGCTGCCATCTCCATGCTTTACTTTAGGTATGGTGTGTTGTGGATGGTGAGCTGCATTGGTGTACCGTTTGGTATTGAGGCCAAGTTTTGGTCTCATCTGACCATAAGACCTTTTTCCACTTGGCATCAGAATCTTCAAGGTGCATTCTGGCAAAGCTCAAACGAGCCTTAATGTGGCCTTTCTTGAGAAGTGGCTTTTTCCTTGCAACCCTCCCGAAGAAGCCACAATTGTGGAGCGCTTGTGAAATTGTTGTCACATGCACACAATGACCACTCTTTGCCATAAACTCCTGTAACTCCTTCAAAGTGGCCATTGGCCTCTTGGTAGCCTCTCTTACCAGTTTCCTCCTTGCTCTTCCATCCAGTTTGGAGGGACAGCCGGATCCAGGGAGGGTCCTAGTAGTACCAAACACTTGCCACTTCTTTATGATGGCCTGTACTGAGCTGCTTGAGATTGAGAAAGCCATTGAGATTTTTTCATATCCATCTCCTGCCTTATGTCCGTCCACAACTCTATCCCTGAGATCTTTTGAAAGTGACTGACCACTCATAGTCAGTTGTTTGCTGTCGGTTGGGGAGGGGGGTCCTTTATTAATCTCAGGATTTCTTTTTTTTGATTTTTTTTAAATTCTTGTAAACTGTAGCTGTGATGTCTTTCACTTGGATGCTATGGATTGCATTGAGTGAGTAAAGCTGGAAAAAATATTGGTTTGCGTGTTTTCATTCAAGGATGTAAAGCAAAAATAATGGGAGTATTTCAAAGGGGGGAATTCTTTTCTATACCCACTGTAAATCGTATAAAGATGACAGTTCATAAAGTCACACATCTTTGGAAAATTTGGGGAGCAACTGA
This sequence comes from Polypterus bichir lapradei, assembly GCA_026402145.1. NCBI lineage: Eukaryota > Metazoa > Chordata > Cladistia > Polypteriformes > Polypteridae > Polypterus > Polypterus bichir. The sequence goes on from JANRMT010062855.1 coordinate 6,698,002, forward strand.
CACAGAAACAAAGAGAGCATTAAGTCTTCACACAATGACAGCAGAATAGAAACAGGTTGAGTGAAAATGATGTTAACATTTGAATGGCGGAAACAATTTATTCACAAAACATACTTCATATGTGCAAGATGATTGTCTCGACCTGTTCGCCATCATGTTCAACACAAGTACCATATGTGGCACATAAATTGCATTGTCCACAAAAACTGTATTTAAGTATATCCATAGCAGTACCATTAGTGTTAACATAACTGAACTCACCCTGTATATGGAACAATGGCAGCTACAGACCCCAAAGGGGGGGCGTAAGCCGAGGTATCTTATGAAGCCATGGGACCCACCTGAGGAATCACAAACACCTGGGACGCCAACTGTCCCAAACATTATGGTGCCCTGAAATTGGGGGACCATGTAAAAAAAAAAAAAAAATTGCTATGTGACCGAAATGTCTGCAAAGACCCTCAAATGAAAGTCTGCAGTGTGTCTGAATTGTATGATTTGTCATTTGAAACTGTGGGCTAAGTCAAGGAACAAGTGTGTTTCTGTCCCATGGAGGGCAGTGTTGGTTTTTAAGGATTTTGTCCTGATTTTTCATTCTGCTTTTCCAGGTTATTTAAGGCCTTACCAGCTTGTTTTGTCTCAGTAGAGTTCTATATTACTCTACTTTCCCCTTTTGTATTATTAATAAGTAGCCTTTGTCAGAATGCATAATCTCACAGACTTACCACTGTTTATAAGGTATTATAGTATATAACTTATCCACAACAAAATTTATTTATATAGTACATTTTCATACAAATAATGCAGCCCTACATGATGAAGAAAAGAGAAATAAAAGACAAAGTAAGAATTAAAATAAGACAACACTAATTAACATAGAATATGAGTAAGGTCTGATGGCCAGGGAGGACAGAAAAAACAGAAAAAACTCCAGACGGCTGGAGAGAAAAAATAAAATCTGCAGGGGGTCCCGAGGCCATGAGACCACCCAGTCCCCTCTGGGCATTCTACCTAACATAAATGAACAGTCCCCTTTATATTTAGGGTTCTCATGGAAGGACTTGATGATGATGGTCATGTAGACTTCTGGCTTTTAATCCATCAATGCCATAATGGTGCTTTGATTAGGTGGTGATGGTGCAGGTCGCCACCACAGAAAACCGGGAAAAGAAACAGAAGAGAGAGTAGAGGTCAGTACGGATTTTAGAGCTACCATGAATAGTTATGATAATGAATTGAATATACAGAGCACCAGGATTAAATAAAGGTGAAGTTATGAGAAGGCCATGTTAAAGTAATGTGCTTTCAGCAGTGTTTTAAAGTGCTCCACCATATCAGCCTAGAGAATTCCTATTGGCAGGCTATTCCAGATTTTAGGTGCATAACAGCAGAAGGCCGCCCGCCTCACCACCTCTTTTAAGTTTTGCTCTTGGAGTTCTAAGGAGACACGCATTTGAGGATTTAAGGTTATCCCCACCTTCCCTTCTATATCTATAACCTCAAGCAATTAGGTGTAGTAAAAAGACAAGCAGGAGTTAAGTTAAACATAAATAATGTATAATTGGTAATATTCATAAATAATAACAATATGCAAAGTACATTTGAATATTGGCAACCATACAACCTGATAAATGGTGATGTGTAGTTTCAGGCGGCACACAGACTTTTTAATTATTTAAAATGTCTCTAGTTAAGACATCAATGGTGCTTCAGCTTTCTTCTATGACTGCCAAGCTGTGCTCTTCATTGTGTTGTCTTCATCATCAGAGGTTAGTAAGACAGAGTGATAGTGTGAGTTTAAGCAAGTCAATTTATAGATCTTAGAGCCAATAGGACATCATGGTACTTAGAGGCCTCTGAGACAAGCCAATTCCAAACAGCCATACCTCAGACCAATGGGGGAAATAGAACATTGTAACACCTGCAACACCCCAAAACCATTTGTTGAGCTAAAGTTCGCCAGCTAGGCAACCTGGCTTCCTTGCAGGGGGGATTGAAAGACTCTAGCAGAGAAACATTTGTGTCAAGCACTTCCTTCCCCAAACTCTGTTCTAAAATTCAAAGAGACTGAGTCATAAACATCCCCCCCCCCCCAAAACACGAATGCTTCTCACTAAAGTAACACTAAATTACATTGCTTTGCCTAAATTACAAATAAAGACATGCAAAATATGTATCAAGTTATATGCAAAATCTCACATCACCACACAGCTAATGAACACACTAGCGGGTCTGACGCTGAAGGGGGTGCAGCCTTTTAGCCTTCTTCTTGTCATTAACCATCCTTATCGGGATACCACAAACTGAGCCAACTCCACAGAAAAATCTAGGCTGCTAGGAAAATGACGACAGAAAGTTAAGTGTTTAAGGCAGTCGCAGTAAATACAAATATTTCCAAAGTTCTTACGAATGTAAATTTCCTACAACTGTGCTTTTCTGAATGCAGAATAAGAGAAGCCAGCTAGTTAAAGGGATGACGTCAATTACGTATAAAACGACTCACCGCAGCTCTCAAACAAGGTTAACGGGGTCAGACATACGTTAGAAGCTGTGTTGCTGGGAATGGAACACGAGGTCCTCTCACTGCTTTTTTAGTTTCAGAGACTTAGAACGATGGAGCTTATGATTGATTAACTTAAGAGCTAGCAAAAAAAAAAAAATGTAATTGTTTAACGTCGATCCTGGTGGGTTTTTTGATGGTTTAAAAACAAATAAGATATCGCAACACTCTTAAAAATGGCACTGCACCCAAGTTCGTCAATTCCTGCTAGACATATCCAGTTCCTGAAGCGGATATTCATAAGTGACGATACTCTGTTTTCACGTTAGATGGGCAGGAAGCGTGAATTTCGATTGCCGTGATAAATTTATATTTGATGGCCTGCGAAACGGGAGGTTTGATGTGCGTGATTTGAGGCGGTACGCTTGAAACAACTGTCAAACACGAGAACTGCCGTCCCACTATCATCCCACTTCAAGCCCCGGGTATAACCCCCACATTCAAAACTCCAAGGGGGGGGTGTCCTTGCCAAACACCCCTCCCCTACTCTTTGACACTTTGGACTTAACAGCTAGCTTAACACTAATGATCTTAAAATGGAGCTTTAATGGGATTGTGTGGCTCCTCATAGAACCATTGCTTGATAAAGGGCCACTTCATTATGGGAAATTGTTATTGCATGTGAAATGGGCTTTGAAACCGTTCCTGATATGTGGACAAAACAGAAATCTTTAATATATGGTAGGCTATTTACTAACAGATCAAGAATACCCGAACTTAGCCCGTGTGATCAAGTCAAGTCAAGTAGGGGAGCATGTACTGGTACATTGTGTTGCCGCACTCAACACACAACGAAACAGCTCGGGATCCTGGTTGGCAATCCCCCAGGCAGACACGCTGTCCAGTCCCACCCTCCGCAAATGCCCCTCCATCTGCCACAGTCAGGTGTTATGTGGGCGACCCCCCTTGGCCTGGTCCAGCCACTCTGGTCCCCCAACAATAAGGATCCTACGAGCTGGATCACCTTTGTTACACGTCTTCATCTGGATGCTGCTTTTGAGAACTAAAAATGGTTCCCCTATGGCATCGCTCTGTAGAACCACTGTGGCACACAAAATGACTCACCAATTGTGAAATTGGTCAGAACAAAACCTGCAGCCGCCGTGGACCTCCTGAACTTAAGGACGCAGCACTTAAACAAAGCTGATGTGGTCTAGCATATGTCAGAAAACGTGCGTTATTGCTCTTGGGGGGGAAAGAGCCTGTCACTGCCTTTATGGAGCCAGTTTTTCAGTTTCAGAGATGTAGAACGATGGAACATATGATGAAATTACCGATAAGCTTAAGAGCTGGCAAAAATATGTTGTTTAATGTCTATCTGTGTAAGATTTGTGATGGTTTAAACAAAAAAGATATAACAACACTCTTAAAAATAATGCTCTTTTCATAGCACTGCATAGGTCTTTACCGTGTTGTGTAGTTCATTGCAGAACTATTGATTGACAAAGCACCATTTTATTCTGTGACAGGTTCTTTGCAAATGAAGTTGGTTCTTTGTGCTTTAAAAAAGTTTCTTGTAAGTCGAAAAAAGCTGAAATCTGTAATGCGGGGTAGGACACTAACAAATTAGGAAAACCTGAACTTAGCCTTTGTTATTGTATGCTGGCAGAGTCCTTTTTAAAATCAGGATCCATTTGTATTTCACAAATCTGTTACCATCTGTTCATGTTTTGTGTAACAGATCTAAATAAATAAAGGTTCTTTCTGGAACCTTCATTAGGATGAGTCTTTTGGGAACCCAAAACGATTCCTTGGTGGCATCACTCTGAAGAATCCATCCATCCATTTTCCAACCCGCTGAATCACGGGGGTCTGCTGGAGCCAATCCCAGCCAACACAGGGCACAAGGCAGGAACCAATCCCGGGCAGGGTGCCAACCCACCGCAGGACACACACAAACACACCCAGCACACACTAGGGCCAGTTTAGACCGTGGGAGGAAACCGGAGCCCCCGGAGGAGACCCACTCAGAACATGCAAACTCCACGCAGGGGGGACTCGGGAAGAGAACCGGGGTCTCCTAACTGCGAGGCAGCAGCGCTACCACTGCGCCACCATGTCGCCCCCTCTGAAGAATCGCTCTGGCATTTTTTATTGCTACAGAGTAAAGGTCAACAATGTCAACATGGTGTGACATTTAGGTGTGTTCGATGACTAAGTTCATTGATAGGAAAATTGGATCATTTCACATTTTTTTTTTAATTTACTTCATTCCAAGCGTCAGTACATTTTTATTTTATTTTTGTTACAGTGAGTCATATTCAGACGTTCATGCGCTCAAAGAATGCAATCACACGTGCTAGTCGACTCCATGAAATGTCAACTTTTGGACAGCAGTAGCGCTGAAAACGGGGGCAACAAAAGGCTTGTGGTGACTCATAGGTTTTCATACACCGATGACAGCAATTCAAATGACAAGAAAATGGCATCGACGGAGGTATGTCAGCGGGAGAGGCTCTGTGACCGATTGTTGTTCAATTTCCTTAAACATAACCTTTTCGAAATTGTACCCAATAGAGTAGAATCCAATAATTTGCAATTAGAAAATATCTATTAATACAAAATGATCAATACTATCATGCAATCAAAGTTAATTTTACCATATGAAAAGAGAAAACGAACTGAAATAAGTTGCCCATCTAGCTATTAATATTCGCTAAAACAGTAGTCCGTTAAAATTATATAAATCAGTAAGAAGTTGGAAAAGAACCGATTTATTGTATAACGGGAATACGAATGGCACACGAAGGGCAAGACGATCAGGTGCTTGTCGCGATTCTGATATTGAAATATCAGGGTCTTAAACCACTGAACCCCCACGTTCTGACGCCCCTGTCCATTTTTAAAACTCGTCCGGCATTTATATCCATTAGGAAAGCTGCGCCATTCCCATGCTATTAATTATTAAGCGTCATTTATCTGCAGGTTGTTAACGTCGGTTCGTCACAGTAATAATCTGCAGATAATTTTGTTTAGTCAATTCAGTCTAATTTCTGTTTACATATTTTACTTCCCCTTTTGTTTATTTCCAGAGGTAAATTTTTTGTGCACTGTCAGTTGACTTGCCAGAAGCACCAGTAGAGGGCGCTGTTGAGTGAACTGTTTGCGCATGTGCGCGCTCTTGGCCTGCGTCCGAGCGGCAGGTTGTCAGACAAAAGGAAAATCTACAAAATATATAAGGTAAAACTGAAACAGTAAACTCATTCCTGGTTGAAGTGGCACAGAATGTTTCTCCATTTAAGTTAGACGAGTTCTCTAATTCGCCAATACTTCTTAACGGGAATTTGTGAGATGGTAAAACTTCTTACAACGCAGTCTGTTCGAGATATCTGAACGAAAATTGAACTGCATGGACAGACTGCTGTGAAGAATAAATGTACCACAATTTTCCAAATTTGGTCCACAGGGTGTGTGGTATATGTTGAGTTCTTTAATGCAGACAGACAGATACGGACACGGGCTTTTACAATACACACCTGCTCCTCACGTTAGCGCAGCTAATAATTAGCCAGTCATTAGAACTAGTTACATCTTAATCGCAGGTACTTTATTTTCTTGTTTCAGGAAGCCCATCACTCTTTAACCACCAAGTGCTTTATTTCTTTAGTGCTAGTATTTCAGATATTTTGAAGGGGGGGTGCAAGTTGTGCTGACTCGCTCAAAATTGCATTTGCCATAGTGATGAAAGATGAACATGCTGTTCTGTTTTTAGTGGGTATGATTGAGAGGTACCCATCCCAACTCCCACCATTCCAACTAAAATCACTTGCACAACAAAATGACTCATTTAAAGTCAACCGAAAACGGTCTCCTAATAACAAGAAAATTGCAGCAATCTCATCCAAACACCCACTTAAATTTTTCTCAGTAAAATTCGCAACATTCAAGTCCGTTTGGCTGCTAATCTTACAGTGCAAAACTGTTAAATGGCGAAGATAAACATCTGTAAAATGTAAAACAGTAAAACACTATTTCACGAAGAACTGAAATGAAACGTGCAGACAAAAAATACTTTTTATTGTTAACCCGTAAAAAATATATTCTTTTTTTCTGTGAAAATAAATGATAACCACAACACCAAAAACGAGATAATGCGATCAGAGAGGAAATCGTATTAACCTCCCAGTTTACTGCACCGCGCTGGTTTAAAGAAACGCCGCTGTTGTTTTCTTTTTCTTGACACCGTTTTCTGAATTTGCATACAGTTAAGATATTTGCATAAAGAAACACCATCTTTTACCATATTGTTCCTGGAGACCCCCGCACCTTTGTTCGGGGGGGTTTGGGGCCTTAAACAGGTTTTGCAAACTTGTTTTTCCCCCCGAGTACTGAAAGTTCTTAAGGCTGATTTATGGTGGGTTGTTTTCTATAAACTGGCACACCACAAAAGAAAATTTTACTTCTCCACCAGACAACCAGCTTCTTTACAAACTGATTTCTTCTTAATTTATGAAATGTAATAGGATGCACGCTTACTGGGATTGTTCATGGGTCAGCCAAGTAATGAAGGAGACAGAGGAGAGGGAGTTCTATATAAGAGTGAGGTTCAATTACTCTGAAGTTATTCAGCTGTTTTCACATTTGAATTGCTTTCCAAATGCATTGTGACCTCTTTTTGTATCTTGTATTCAGTTCTGTAAAATTTGAAATCTGGAAAGCACGTAGGGTTTTCTGCGGTGGACAGGCGCCCTGCCCGGGGTTTGTTTCCTTCCTTGCACCCTGAGTTTGGCTGGGATTGGCTCCAGCAGACCCCGTGACCCTGTAGTTAGGATATAGCGGGTTGGATAGGATGGATGGACGTCCGGTTTTGATCCACATTAGTATGATGTATACATTCACCCCTGACAGTTGTGCGCCGAGCAGAGTACCAGTTTGAACGTCAAAGGAGACACACTAAGGTGGGGATTTGCAGCAGCCCAAGAACGTTGGAAGGGTTTTTCTATTTGGAGGGGTTGTTGCGTGAATGTTGTTTCTTAAACCCTAAACTTGCCAATTATGAACTTGCATTGCTGGTAATTATGTGTGCCCGAAGCAACCATGTTGTGCCAGCTACTGATTCTATATTGCTCAATATGTTCACCTATGTGATGTGTGAACATATAAGTGAACTATATATTCTTTTTTTTAAGTCCGAATCGCAATCTGATTATTAGGTGGTTACCTGCTAGGTAAAACTTGTGATTGGTCATCTAGTCGGCAAACATCCGGCAGTCCTGGCGGCTGGTTCTCTTATTTGTCAGGGTGAAGGTCGGAGTAACATTCTTTTTTAAGGCTGAAACACATGCAATACACCGATCTTCACCTTGCCACATGACCGAACCAGCGGACGCGGCACAGTGTCAGGGGCATCGCCTCGGGCGTTAACATCCGAAATTCGATCCCCTTGAAGCGAAGCAAAAGTGTGTACACCTGACGAGCCCCAAAAATGGCGAAACACGCGCCAAACAATAGGAAGAGCACACGGCGAGTGTTTCGTCCTTATTGGGGCTCGTCAGGTGTACACACTTTTGCACATATACTTAATGTATATGTGTGCTTATTAATTGTTGTTTTCCTGATATAAACTGTGTGATCTGCGCTTCTGACAGCGTATTTTGATGCTTTGTACAGGGTGGGGGCATAAAGATCTCCCACATTTTGAAGGGATATAAAAAATGAACAAACCTATCTAAAAAAAAATTGTATATATTCCTGAAAAGTACATCAAAACATTTTTGTTTTAATGGGTTTTAAAAATCATATCTGACAAATGGTGGTCGTCGTATTGGCAATACATTGCTGAAGATGTTCTCGGAAGTTCTCCATCACTTTCCAGATCATCTCATAAGGAATACCGCCGATTTCTTGTCTGATTCTTTCTTTCTAATCCTCAAGAGATCGAGGACGATGTTTGAAAACTTTTTCCTTTAGGCATCCCCAATGGAAAAATCACATGGGCTTAAATCTGGTGACCGTGCCGGCCACCCCCCTCAAAGAGATCAAATGCCCAGGGAACATTGCCCTCAAAACTTAGAGCGAACTTCGTCCTGTTGAAACAACACATGTTCTGTCCCAGGTCTGCCAGGTAATTTTCTTTTCATTATGGACCCAGTTGCCCGAAGGTTTGAAATCCGTTGCAAAAATCGTTTTCCAATCTGATACAGTTGCATTTGGACCGAGCACGAAGCCTGTATTGAACGCTCTCTGCGTCGCTGGCACTGAGCGGTTGTACTCGTAATACGCCTTAACAACAAAGCCCCGATGTTCATCGGTCCAACTCATGATGGGTAATGAAAACGGTAGAGCCTGACCCACCGAATGAGACCACCTATCCCACCTCTCTACCCCCCACTACAGTCCGCACAGGTCTCCCTTAAATTGTGGGAGATCTTTATGCCCCACCCTGTATTACAGTGCCTGCATTTCAGTTTATGATTAAGCCTTCACGTTTATAGTAATGTCCTGTAAAGAAAAACAGTTACTTACTGTATAATATACAGCTTCAAAAAGCTATACTGTAGATCTAAGAATATTGTCACCTTTTGTTTTATAATCAATTTTTTATTGATGTCAAAAACAATTAGTAGGGCAAAAAAACTGAAGAACCATCAGCTGCCCACCCAAAACGCACCCCTAGAGATAGATAAGATGGAGAACAGCAGCAGTGGGACATATCTAGAACGAGTGGAGAACAGTGGCCTGGACTTTAAGGGCGCAATGCTGGCAGAGTGAGTCGGGGGTAAACCCATCATGAAAAGGTTCCTCGGGTCAAAATAAACTCTATGGAGAAGTTTATATTTTTATTTTGGATGTGTTGGTGATGAGAGTTCCTAGAGGATTTAAAAATTTTTTTTAAAATTGTGTTCCTAAAAAACACATTTTGCTCAGTTTAAACACAGCCAAATGAAGTGATTTGATTGCATAGCGAATGGAATCGGCGTCCATTAGATGTAAAGTAGAGAGCCCCATCCTCTCGGCAACACTGCCTGTCATTTTAAACTGCTGTCCATTTCAGTTATATATGAACTCAGTTTATTGTCTGATGGCATCTTTCAAAATCTGCTTTGTCAAATGCCTTGTAATAAGTGCTTACTATGTAAGGTGCTATAATGAATATTGATTCTTATACGGTTTTTCATTTTATACTGCCAGTCTACCTCTGTGTACATGTGGTTCTAACATATAAAAAAAAATTTAAAAAAATAAGGGAACACCTGATTCATATATATATACATACTAGGGGGCTCTGCCCACTTCTCACTTCACTCGCCAACCCCCGTATGGGCTCTACGCACTAGCCACTTCTCGGCCCTGCCACTCGCATATGGGGAAGCTTATGTACAATTTAAACAGATTGTTATTTTAATGGGAATTGTTACATATGCATAATAGAACTAACTATTTTACATTACAGCGAGTAACTAAGCATAGTACAAAAATAGTAAAACGCAATCAATTGAAAGAAAATTGTGTTTCATGTTTCGTTAGAGGTATTCGTTGCATTACATGTTTTCGTCTGTTTGGCTTTGAAATTAACACATAAATACATTTTACACTTTCACTTATGCTGTAAAACTTCAATAAAAGCAATATTTGGAATTAAGTTTTCCTCAATATCGTATTGAATTTTGATTCTGTGTTTGCACTTTCATCATGACAATGCAACATATAACTGCCCGTGAGTGAATATCGTTTCTTTCTCTCTAATAAATAAACCGACTTTTTCGAATGTTTGTCCCTGTGATTTGGTAATTTTCATAGCAAAATCTATTCTAACGGGAAACTGTTAACGTTTTAATACAAATGGCATATCAAGATCTCCTTTGGTGTCTAATGTTATCCACAGAAGATGTACTACATTACCTTTCTTGTTGCCTGTTAAAATTGTATGTGTTAGAATTGTTTGACCAATTTTGAATACAACTGATCTTGTCCTATTGCATAGCCCATCATTCAGACATAAATTATGCAATAACATTATGATCCATCCTTCTTTCAACAGTAATTCGTGCGGGGGAATACCAGACAGTGTTAACGGTTGTAGATATTCTACTAGATATTGTAAGTTGATATTTTCATCTTCCGCACCATCACCACCAACTGCTCCAGCATAGTCTATTGATACACATTTAACCAATTTGCTGTGTAACCGATCGACAATTTTCACATTAATTAATTTGACTTCATCATTTCTAGGTGTTTAAAGATTGCCTGTGTACTCATTCCTTCTGTTGATAACCCTTCGGGATGAAATTCTCCAATAAGATTTGGACATAAGTCTCCTTTTATTGGGAACTTAAAGCGAGGAAAATGTAAAAATTTATAAGAGCTGATTGCGTAAGAACTGTGTCTGACAAAAGCAATCACACAAATGAGAGTTAAGAGGACCGCGGGCGTGGACCGTGAACCAGAAATGGTTGAGAGGAAGGTGGGACTTGAAAAAATCTCTTGGCAGTAGTCTTGGCTCATCTCAAGATTTCCTTATCTAATAGATATATATCTGTGTGTGTGTGTGTGTTTATATATATACTCAGCAAAAAAAGAAACGTCCCTTTTTCAGGACTGTGTATTTCA
>JANRMT010062855.1:6714114-6726906 GCA_026402145.1 Polypterus bichir lapradei
TATATAATATAATATATAGGGTTAGGGTTAGTTCATAAATCTGTAGAGACTGTTACAAAGTTCTTTCAGGAAACTTCACGTGGATGGGTCAGCGCCGGAGTATATGGAGACACTGGTGAGTTGCTATGCTCCTTCTCGCCCACTCAGGTCGATTACCAGTCCAGACTCTTTCAAATATATCCATTATCCAACCCACTATATCCTAACTACAGAGTCATGGGGGTCTGCTGGAGCCAATCCCAGCCAACACAGGGCGCAATGCAGGAAACAAACCCCGGGTAGGGCGCACACACCAAGCACACACTAGGGACAATCACCAATGCACCTAACCTGCATGTCTTTGGACTGTGGGAGGAAACCCACGCAGACACGGGGAGAACATGCAAACTCATGCTTTGCCCCCAGCTCGCTTCGCTCGCTCGAACCCCCAATCCGCAAACGCTTTGTGCCAACCACTTTGCGTCTCTGCCGTTGTGAACGCACCCCAGGGAGACTCCTTCATGTGTGTCTCTTCAGAGAACCGTTGGGTACCGCTGATTTGACTTTGTGTTGCTCACGGTGTCCCGAATGAGGCACATGGCCTACATTGCAAGGGAGAGTCAGTTACAGCACTACGGTCATGTGACGCGATTCCCCGAGGGTGATCCGGCTCACAGGACCCTCATTGTTGAAGACCCAAATGACAGGACCAGGCCAAGGGGACGCCCACGTAACACCCGTAACAAGTAAAGATTGTTATTTCTGTAGGGTGGTTCCAGGAGGTACTGGGCCGCGTGTCTGCCTGGGCGGCTGCCAACTGTAATCCCGAGCTGTGTCATCGTGTCGTGGGTGCGGTAACGCGCTGTAGCAGTGCGTGCTCCCCAACCTGACCTAACCCGACCTGACTCGACATTTTGGGTCTCGCCCACACATTCAAGCAGGAACTGCACGTCAGAGATAAGACAAATCGGCGTTGGCTTAAGCTGACATGTTTAGAAATTAAATCATACAGAGAAGAATGTGCGCTATTATAATGCAATCGTTAATCATGTGTATGTGTGCGCGCGGTTTTTTCTTAATAGATGTCGGGTATGATGATGTAGCAAAAACGTTTAGCCCAGTTTACCTGTAGCGCATCTTGTCCCACAGCCTAAGCTTTAATGCATGTCACTGTGTTATAAATGATCAATTTGTTCATTCCCATGCCACTTGAAATACAGCTAGTGAAAATGTTTATTTTGCATGTGTTGTGTGCTTTATATAATACTCGCATTATACATATACTGTTATTTCTAAAAACTTCTCAGTCCGTGGTTGTTTTCAAGATTTCTTTTTTTGCCTCGTAGCGGTATATTTACGGCCATCCGCTTTGAAGAAAAAACGTTGTGCTTCAATCCGCGCGACCGGTCACTAAATAGTGAGCCCCCCATACAGCACATTCCTTTACTTGAGCCCCTGATTTGAATAGTTACACGTCAAGACCTCGTTTGAAACTCACGAGTTTGCATTTTTAAATTAAAGTTTTAAGTTTTAAATTAAGGTTTAAGTTTTAAATTGAGGTTTGGTTTTCAAGAAAGGTAACGATCAGCCATGAAAGCATCGAATGTTTTATATTACTAAGATAAAAAAAATATCATTCTACTAGTAACAACTCCATTATGTTAAACTGCGCGCAAGATAGCACATTGTGGACGCGCATTCGTATTCAGCTCATTTAACAGACGCGCCCCAACTAATAACCATAAATTCATTCCACCATAACTTAGCTTTACGAAACTTACAGGGGCATTAATGTGGAAGAATTTGAATTAGTTCGGTTTTGACAGTTTTAGAATTTGCACTGGTTTCTCAGGTTGTAAAGTGAAAAATTGTTTTGGACCGCATTGTTGTGATTTTTGTAAAGCGCGTTCTCGTGCGGAATTTTCTCCAGACGCTTTATGAAATAAAGTTTGCGCTGATTCGTTTTACTGGGACTTCAAATTATAGGTAAATCAGTTTACCCCATAACCCCATCTGGGATTAATTCCACCTTCAGCCCACCCAGTGCTGCCGTGATGGGCTCCAATTCCCGGATGGTAAGATCTCGGGAATATGACTCTTACTGCGGAATGTCTAAAATCTAGTTTCTTTTGAAGCGCACTGTCACGTCAAATTACGAGTGTGAATGAAATGACTTGAATGCAGTGCCAAATGGTGGTCTCCAACAACAACAATAATCGTTCAACGTATATTATCACTGGCTCGAAAAAGAAATCGCACCCACGAACAGTCAGCCGCCCCCGCTTCCGAAAATGATACCCAAAGGAAAGCGGAACGGGAACAAACGATGGAACTGCCCTCTTCACCCCCGCCGTGCCCTCCCACACGCGCACACCTCTCAGGCGGGGGACTCATCGTGGTTGTTGGTTGTTGTGACTCAGTCGTCCCGAGTGGGAAGGCAACCTTTCAAAAGTGAAATGTAGTCGGGCGACAGGGAATCCAAGTTTAATTACCAAAATCATAATTGTGTCTCGTGACATTTGCATGGCCGAGGCAGTTGAACTGATTTCGACATCGTTTTCACCCCTTGTCGTACAGTAAGATGATAGTGTGGAGTGGAGTAAATGTGGAATATTTTCAAACGAATAGATATCCAGTTCGTCAAGCCCTCTAGGATTACTAATAGCTAAAATATTAGAGTACGCCTCTTCTATGTTTTAAAAAGCACACACTATGGACAATGTAGAATCGCTAATGCAGCTAACCTGCATGTCTGTGGACTGTGGGAGGAAACCCACGCAGACACGGGGAGAACATGAAAACTCCACGCAGAGAGTACCCGGAAAGTGAACCCGGGTCTCCTAATTGCGAGGCAGTAGCGCTACCCACTCCGCCACCGTGCTGCCCCAGTATTGAAACTGGGTAGCAGAAATGCACCATCTCTTAATTACTGCTATGTGTCTTGTTGATTGATCGTGCCATCCATCCCTTCATCTTTGGCCAATAGCTCATGGGTTGTAGAGAGTGCTGGCTAATCAAAACCTGAGATGCAGTGGTGGGGACATTTTTGAAAAAGGTATTTGTGGTGATCTGCTATGGAATAACCCCATTGAAGAAGATAACAGTGGTTACCTGTTTCTAGTTTCGAAGGAGCCCCCATAACAATTCTAGCTTCAGGGCACCCCACAAAAGTAGTTCTGCCACTACTCGAACATCTGATTTGCCAAAGACAATACAAAAGTCAGAGTCTCCTAGTTTCTTTTATAGAATATGTATATTGGTAAAACTTAACCCCTCAAAGTTTGTCAATTCCTGATGGACATATCCAGTGCCTGAAGTGGATATTCATAAATGCCGGTACTCTGTTTTTAAGATTGAAGGGCAGGGATCGGGAATTTTGATTACTATGTGTGGAATATTGGGGCTGTACTGCTCCCCAAGCCTGAACACAGACAGGCACAGAGAGACAAGTCCAAAAGCAACACACACTTTAACTCCTTTTGATGCCCTTACAGCACACAATGCACACAATTCTTCACAATAAAGCTCAGTCCCTTCTCTCTCTTTTCTTCTCTCTTTCTCTCTCTTCTCTGCCGCCTCCACTCCTCGCCAAGTAAGCGTTGTCCTTGACCTCCCAGCTCTGTATCTCCAAACGGAGTGAGTCGGCCTCCTTTATAGTGCACCCCGAAGTGCTCCAGGTGCTTTCTGATCTTCATCTGGCAGCACTCCCGAGTGTGCTGGAAGTGCTGCAGTCCGGGGCTGCAGGATTGCCCAGGTGCCTCCTGGCAGTGCCCCCGATGCAATTCAGGGGGGTTGCCCTCTCGTGTTCCGGGGATGTATTGCCATGCACCTGACCTCTCCCGGGTCCTTCCATCACAGGGGTGTTGGGCAAGGGCCCTGGCCCTCCACCACAATGATAAATTGATATGCGTGATTCGAGGCACTATGTTCGAAACAACTGTCAAACACAAGAACTGCCATCCCACTAACATCCCACTTGAAGCCCCAGGTATAACCCCACATTCAAAACTCCAAGGGGGTTGGGGGGTGGTCTTTGCCAAACACCCCTCCCTCACTCTTCGACAGTTTGGACTTAACAGCAAGGCAACACTAATGATTGTAAAATGGTGCTTAAATGGGATTGTGTGGCTCCTCATAGAACCATCACTTGATAAAGGACCACTTCATTATGGGAAATTGTTATTGCACATGAAATGGACTTTGAAATGATTCCTGATATGTTGACACAACAGAAATCTTTAATATATGGTAGGCTATTTACTAACAGATCAAGAAAACCAAGATTGTATGTAAGAATTCTTTTTAAAATCATGAAACTTGTGGAGCTTGTTACACATCTTCATCTGGACGCTGCCGAAAAATGTTCCCCTGTGGCATCGCTCCATAGAACCACTGTGGCACACGTAAAATGACTCACCGATTACTAAACTGGTCGGAACAAAACCTGCAGCCGCCACGGACCTCCTGAACTTAAGAAACGCAGCATTCAAATGAAGTTAATGGGGTCAAGCATATGTCAGAACACGTACGTTATTGCTGTTGGGGGGAAAAAGAGACTGTTACTGCCTTTATGGAGACCGTTTTTCAGTTTCAGTGACTTTGAACAATGGAACTTATGATGGAATTACTGATAAGCTTAAGAGCTGGCAAAAATATGTTGTTTAATGTCTATCTTGGTGAGATCTTTGATGGTTTAAACAAAAGAGATATAACAACACCCTTAAAAATAATGCTTATTTAATGGCACTGCATAGGTCTTTACTGTGTTGTGTGGTTCATTGCAGAACTATCCATCCATTATTCAACCCGCTATATCCTAACTACAGGGTCATGGGGGTCTGCTGGAGCCAATCTCAGCCAACACAGGGCACAAGGCAGAAAACAAACCCTGGGCAGGGCGCCGGCCTGCCACAGTCATTGCAGAACTATTGCTTGACAAAGCACCATTTCATTGTGTGATGGGTTCTTAGTATATGAAGTTGGTTCTTTGTGCTTTGAAAAAGTTTCTTATAAGTCGAAAAAACCTGAAATCTTTAATGCAGGCTAGGACACTAACAAATTAGGAAAACCTGAACTTCGCCTTTGTTATTGTATGCTGGGATAGTCCTTTTTAAAATCATGACCCATTGGTATTTCACAAATCTGTTACCATCTGTTCATGGTTGTGGGTCTGGTGGGGGAGAGCCTTTCACTGCTTTTATGGAGCCCGTTTTTCAGTTTCAGTGACTTTGTACGATGGGGCATATGATGGAATTACCAATAAGATTAAGAGCTGCCAAAAAATATGTTGTTTAATGTCTATCTTGGTGAGATCTCTGAAAAATAATGCTGTTTTAATGGCACTGAATAGGTCTTTTCTGTGTTGTGTGGTTCATTGCAGAACTATTGCTTGACAAAGCACCATTTCATTCTGGGACAGGTTCTTTGCATATGAAGTTGGTTTTTGTGCTTTGAAAAACCTCCTAATATGCAGAAAAAAACTGAAATCTTTAATGTAGGCTGACTAGCAGAACACTAACAGATTAAGGAAACCGGACTTGGCCTGTATTATTGTATGCAGCAAGAGTCCTTTCAAAATCACGAGCCATTGGTATTTCACAAATCTGTTGTCACCCATTCATTATTGTTTGTTTCATTTAACGGATCTAAATACATCTGGAGCCTTCAAGTGGATAGGTCTTTTGGGAACCCCGTATGGCTTCGCTCTGAAGTAGCACTCTGGCACCTTTATTGTTAAGAGTGAAGCTAAAACCAACCTGTGTGTCACAAGGCATGGTCAGTTATAGGGGGTAGTCTTTAGAGTCACCATTTCATTTAATAGCAGATTGGTGGGATGCGGGTAGTTTTGCAGAGTCAGGTGTATAGAAGACACATTCAAGGATCATGTCTGTCTCTGAGAGACAAGAATATGGAAGACACACTTGACAGAACAGATGGAGACTCCTCAAAAGTAGCGCTTGGTCAAATGAACGTGGACGCTCCACTGCAGGATCGCACCATTGTTGAACAACACGGCGTATTGAGATTTCTTTGGGCAGATGAAGTGAAACCCGAAGGAATGAACCAAAGGATGTTGGCTCAGTACAGAAGTGAAAACAGGATGACTTAATAAAAAGTTTATGAATGGGTAGACAGCAGGAAGAACAAGTGAATCTGACAGAGCTCAATGTGGTCAACCATCAACATCACGCATACAGGAAACTGAAACCTGCATTTGGCAGCAGAAGAGGTATGACTTGTGCAGATCCTTAGCTGATATCCAAATGAGCAACAACAGCAGACAATGTTGGTTTTCTCTGATGAAGACATTTGCCATGTCAATGTGCTGTTATGTGAGTGATGTTGATGGTTGACCAGTTCGAGCTTCAATGGTTACATTCATTCTTCCTGCTTTAAACCTTCCTACCCATTCATAAAGATTTCGTATAGTCCTGCTGTTTTCACTTCCATAATGTGCCAACATCCTTTTGTGAACTTCAGCAGGTTTCACTTCCTCACTCAAAAAAATCTCACTGTACTTCTTAACAACACTTCTTCTGATATACTGGTCTCCCTTGGGGAACATCTTAAAGGCTCTGGACAGGGTCAGATTAAGACGGAATTGGGCCTGATGCGGCTGTGCAAAAAAGGCCTATTTTTTCTCGTCATTGGCGCGTGTGCATTCGACACTCACCGTACATGCGCACTCAGACCGACCAAGGAGCCTTAATTGCTTGCGACGCAACCAGCCATCCTTTATTGAACATGAATAATAATAACGACGTAGTATCCTAACAACTCGAGATTAACATCAAACTATGTAACATCAACATTCAATAGCAATTGTCTGAAAAGTGCACTTAATGCGGAAAATCTAACAATGAAATGCACAAAATTCTACACTTCTCTTCCGAAACAGAGTAAGAAGAAATGAATTTGCAGAGACATTGGGTCAAAGTGACTCAGTTCAGGCTCTTGAGGGTAAAAATTTGTCCACGATTTAAATTTCATAATAGACCAGAATCCTGTCGAGGATTTAAAAAATTCTAAACATTCATGCCAGGCCTGCAGGTCAGCTTTTAGTTTTACCTTTACAGATAACCATTTAAATAGCCATCGATTTTTAATGTACAACTAACTTTCAAGGTGAAAAGTGTACTACGTGGCAATTACCGAACAATAATAAAGTGGCAAGAATCCCCAAGATATTGCAAAAAACGCAGCTAAATTACTAAGTAAACTGTTTAATGTAAAATTGATAGCATTAACTTGAAATCTTCGGTTAACAATAAACACAACAACGTTATAGTTACGTCACGGTGCAAAGAACAATAGTAACTGTATGATAATGGCATAATAATCTGTATCTAGGCGTCTGAAAGTCGGACTCCAAATTTCATTCTAAGAATTATTTTGAGGTTAATATAGCAAAGGAAAACTTTTCAGCTTCCGGAAAATTCTCGTCTGTTTTCATCTGGGCCTATTTCAGGAGTGGGCCTAATGCTGCAGCATCAATAGCACCACCTTAATCCGGCCCTGGCTGTGGAGGTGGTAATTCCTCACCTATCCACAAGATGCCGCTACGGACCAGATGACTGACAACTCTACCAGCTCTGACATCACTTCCAGTGTCCATCCCTCTGGACCCACCTCTTCCTGCCTGACCAATACTTAACCGGAAGGGTCCCCATTTTAGGCAGTTGCGTCTTTTTGCCCTTTTTCAACGCGTCTATAACTCGCTTTTATTTTCATTTAAATGGGGTTTGGATGCAAGTGCCCCAGACCTTTATGCTTGTCTGTGCTTTTTGTTACACTGGCATCTTTGTGAACTCAAAATTTCGAACTTTCACCCGTCAACCCATAAGTGGTATGATTTTTGAGGTGCTGGTATATACAGACTTTATGTATTTTGTATTTTGATATTTGTTTTTTGATTTATCTTTTTGGCTTATTGGTGTTGTGCCTCCATTTTGAGTGTTGTTTTGGATTGTGTTTTAACTTCATTTTGTGTTCTGGGATATACAGAATTCATGTCCAACAATGGTGCAATCCCTCAGCGAAGCGTCCGTGTTCATTTGACCTTAGCTTCAATTTGACTAACGACAGAGTACTGCACTGTGTGCGTTTGAACTTTCCAACATGTTTTAAAATATACCCTGTGGCGGACGGCCTGAAGTGGAAGGATGGGGGAAGGCAGCTTTTTCAGGACACTGCCTCTCCCAAAACACTAGATGGCAGCTCCCCTGGAGTGCAGCGGTGCCCCAGATTCCCACAGGGCATCCTGGGATGTGGAGTCCGGTTTCTCAGCCCTGTTGTGTACCGTGGTTGCCGCCAGAAGGAGCTATGAAAGCACCGGAAGTGTTGGAAGTCATGAGGATGGAAGCCCCACAGTACTTCCGGACTGATTAAAGACTTGAGATTCTCCATCTAACCCGGAAGTGCTGGCAAGTCACGTGGGAAGAAGAGCAGGAGCACTTCCAGGTCAAGAACTATATAAAGGACTGGGGGAGACCCAGCAAGCGAGCCGGAGTTGGGAGGAGTGTGACGGAGCTTACTGGGAGGTGTAGTGGAGAAGAAGAAGAAGAAGAAGAATTTTTGTTTTGATTTAATTATGTTTATTGTGGCTGTGGTGCTTTGAAGGCACATTACAAGAAGGCAAAAAAAATTAAAATACTTCTTGGTGATTTTATCCTGTGTCCTGTCTGTTGGGAAAAAGGTGGGCAACAGTGCCACCTAGTGTCCATTTACTTACAACCCTCATATGTGGAGGTAATCTAAATCAAATAAATTGCAACTAGATACTTAAGTGAAGGGTTACAAGGCAGCTGGGACCCATTTGCCTGTTGTTTGATTCACTCTTTTAGCCCTTCACTTAATTTCCCTGTCTTAGACTTTTTAAGCTGTCCTGCATCCCGTATTTTACTTTAATTTTCCTGGTCATTAATGTCCAATCCTTCAGTGCGACTTTCTTAGTTCATTACAGTTTGAAAGAAAATTCGACCATTTCAGGTGTCCCATAGTGGACAGGTGCTGCCCAACTCATGACTTAGTTGTATTTTGTCGATTGCGTGTGTATGGCATGACTCTTACTTTGGTGGGGGGGGGGGGGGGGGATTTAGATGTAACACACTGCCCCTTACCCCATTTATCTCTCTCGTTTTCAAGTAAAGAAAGCAGAACCCACCAATCGGTGACCCCTACCTGCTGCCCAACTCCATCCCCACATAAACTCATCCCCAACTGCAACACGGAATCGGCCATAAAACGACCAGTAAGGATAATGCATTGGTGTTGCATGACTTTATTTCCAGTCCTTTTGCCAAAAGTTTTGATTGACATGAGCAGTAAAACAAACAGCCGTCCTCAGGCGTGCTGATGATATGGTGGCACAGACACTTGTATGTGTACATACTGGCATTGCAAATAGTGTTACAGTAAATCATGCATTATTTGCTCTGTTTGATGTCGAGTTTTTTTCCCAACCAGTTCCTGCTTTTAAATGGATTCTTATCATTTATTAAACATACTGTAATTTCCTAGTTGACTGTGCCAATCCAGATATTCTCAACAGAGTTAGTTACTGTTTAAGGAAATACAAGTCTGTAGGTGACTCAAGGTTAGTTATCTGGGCAGTAATTGTTCGTATGGTTGTGAAAATACAATAAACCTTGGAAGAGATGTTGGAGTGTCCAGCAGAAGGGAGCTTACCCTCTGGTCTGAATGTGGATTCCAGTGCCCCAGTGTATTGACGGGGACACTGCGCTGTACAAATGGCGCCATCCTTTGGATGAGATTTAAAACCGAGGTCCTAAATTCTCGTCTCTCGTCTGGGTTTTGGTCTCTTTGTTTTTATTTCATTTGTTTTGTGTCGTGTGATTAGATGTTTTGTTGGTTGCTCTAGTTCTTGGCGCACAAGAACACGCAACGATAATAATGAACGCCACACAGCAAGACACCTCCACACGTCGACACGAACACAGCTGTGAGACCCTTGATATACCACGGTTATGAAACCTTAGTGAACTGTTTGTACAGTGCTGCCAACGTAAGCACATGGCGGCAACTTCGCAAACTTAATTGTCAGACCTTTTTTTTTTTTTTTGCACAGTTTAATGACGTAGTGACACAAGACATCGGTGGCTCTGGTCGAGGATGTGAAAAGGGGTTGAATTATTTCACAGCTTATGAAGGACGAAACACATTTATAAAACAAAAGAACATGATAACCAGCTTTCAGGCTTGTTTTTGGATTCACAGAAACCAATGGCGATGTTTTAACTCTTTTCTCGTGCGGTTTAATGATGTCTGAGTGTACCTGCGGATGTAAGCAGAGGTTTTTAACGCTTTCAGGGCTGATGTCGACTTTTGTCAAAAGGAGAAGTTGACGATGGTAATTAACTGTAAACTGTGACAAAACCAACCGTTATGTTTTAGTTGGACTCGTTACTAGAAGGAAAGTTAGCTTCATTGGTTTGACCGAGATTGCCTGCGCTCGTGTGAGTAGTAAGGCGCAGACAACGGCAAAAATGGCACTGACATCTGGCAAGAGATCAAAGCGATTGCGTAAAGCAAAATACTCTGTGGACGGAGTTTTGTCTATTCTCTCTGAACTGGACTATGACTTGTACTTGAACTGGACTCCGATTTTGATACAAGTGATCGAAAACGAATGTAAGGTTCCAGCTTCAGCTGATTGGTCCCCAGCTAATTGTGGTGCTGAACAGGTTCACGTAGCTGACACGCCTATGGCAATGTTCGCCAGGAGGACTGCCACCTAACAATGATAATAGGTAGAAACCAGATTGCAATGCACAGCGACCGGTGAAGACAGCCTGGCAGCAAGCCTGCCACACATTCTTGGCAAACTGGCAGCCACAGCATGCAGCAACAGACGTTTTATGTTGATTTCTGTGTGAAACCATTGCTTTTCAGAAACTGTTTTTTGGAAAAAATATTCATCCCTCAAAGAGTTAAGAAACTCGCTTTCTGCCTTTACCAGGTTACCCACCTTATCCTGGTTTTGTGTTTGCATATTAACACAGTGATTGAAGTGTCTGGAAATGTACACAAGAGTGAAATGAGCTGGCATCATCCTTGGGAGTGGAAGAAGCGTTTTGTGGTTTGAGGTGTGGGAGTTAATTATACACAAATTTTGCTCCGGAAAATGTTTTTTGGTTGCCGCTAAGGAGCCATGCGGGAATTTTTAAAGTTTTTTTTCTTTTGCTTTTTTTTTGCCTGTACAGAAGCAAAAGTAGCTGAGTGTTGGAGGAAGCCTTTGAAAACGTGACTTACTGCTTGCACTTTGTTGTCCTTGTTATTTGTATTCAAAACTAGCGTCGGTGAGGACAGGCGAGGCAGTAAGCGGTAGCTGAAGCCGACAAGTCTTTAAGTAATGTCACCGGTGTTGTAGCGACAAATAGTTAAAAGTAACAGCAGGAAGAAGTCAAAGCAAATAAAGAATAATTATTCTAAATTGTTGTGACCACTGAAAACTACCGGAGAGTAATAACAAGGAAAAGATGCGGTCAGGCAAAGCAAGACTGGAGATTCAAGGCCAAGATTGTATTTATTTGTCACGTGGGGTAATACAGTGAAACGCAGGCAATTAAATGAAAAGTATACATTAAAACTAAATATTAAATATTAAAAGGTGCAGATTAAAAAGTAATTATAATTGTATGTCAGTTGTACATTTTATAATTGCATATAATTGAACCCCTCCATTGAAAGAGTTGATGAGGAGTCTGTCAAGACCCGTACTGGTCAGAAATCACAAAGGCTCTGTTCAGGAACGGGCAAAGGCGGCTCTGTTTTCTGACGAGGGTGGGCACCCTTAACATACTTAAGAAACTCCTGCAGGTGTTCTATCAGTCGGTGGCTGCCAGTACTCTCTTCTATGCAGTGGTGATCTGGGGGCAGCTTGAAGAAGAGAGATGGCGACTGCATTGACAAGCTGAGCAGGTGAGCAGGATCTGTGGTTGGCATGGAAAAGGGCTCTCTGGTGACAGTGGCAGAGCAAGCTGCTACCTCTTATGATCAATGAACATCACCCACTCTACACCACTATAATTAAGCAGAGGAGTTTGCTTTAGTGGTAGGCTGCTGTCACAGAACTGCAATACGAGCAGATACAAGAGATCTTTGGTGCCAAGAGCCATTAGACTCTTTAACTCTTCCCAGCATTTGGAGAGGACGATTTGGAGTTCTGGGCCGGGTGGTACTTCTCTGCTCATAAGGGTCTATTAGCTATACACTGCATCTTATATTTCACTACTTGGTCACTACTATTTTGCCTTTTTTTTTCATAATCTGACGCTTTAAACATGTTATCATATCAGCATAAGCCATGTCAATTTATTTTATTGTACTTTAATATTAAGTCACTTTAGTATCTGCCATTTTAATATTATGTGCCACCTGTCACCTTGTTAGTCGTATTATTGCACAATTCTCACCGCACTGGCATTATTGTGTGTACCATCTGCATTACCTGGATTGGACTGTGAGATTCCCAACCCAAGTGTACTGCGATGGTATTGTTATTTGTGTAGTGTGAACTTAAATGTTTGTATTTAAATTTGTATAATTCTTTCTTGGCTACTGCACTTGAGTTTCCGTCATGACCAATAAAGTTATTTATCTATCTGTTATATAGTGCCATTCACATCTCTCTATCTATCTATCTAATACTGCCTTTCATGTCCATGTCATCTGTCTATCTATTTATCTATCTATCTATTATATAGTGCTATTCACATCTCTCTATCTATCTATCTAATACTGCCTTTCATGTCCATGTCATCTATCTATCTATTTATCTATCTATCTATCTAT
>JANRMT010062855.1:6736275-6760849 GCA_026402145.1 Polypterus bichir lapradei
TGTGCCAACAGATGTCTGCAATGGCTGACGCTCAGGTTAGATTTGGACCAATTTAGGTCATCATAGGGTGAGAGCAAACTCAATCTACGGTGACGGGTGTAGTGGGGATGATAAATGCGAGTGCAAGAGAATCCTGCACTGCTTATAATGAATGAGTGCACATGCTCACTGGAATACAAGAGATCCTCTTTATATTGGTTTTATTTCGGGTTGAAGTTTAGGGTGATGCGAACGAGGGGCTGGCTTCGCTCCCAGATGGAGGATACCAAGAGCAAGCCCAATCTATGGTGGCGGGTGTAGTGGGGATGGGGAATATAAGCAAAGTAAAATATGACATTGTTTGACATAAAAGCCTGTTAGTTGGCGCGGGCGATCCTACGCTCCCAACCAGGAGTGTTTCTGGTCCACTACCGAGTTGTAAGCATGAAGGCTACAATGTAATCACAAGTGAGAGCCATCTGATTATTAGATTAGACAAACTTTATTAGTATTCAAAATTATAATTGCAAAGCTGTCAGTAGTGGGATATCCATGTGCATTTGAGTGGGAAAGACTGAAATACCGTTTAATGTGTGAACCAGGGAGAGCACTGCATCGACAGATGTTTGCAGTGATTGATGCTCAGGTTAAATTCAGATCAAGGTAGCTCATCGTAGGGTGACGATGCACAGTGGATGATAGGTAAGAATCTAATCTTGGTTACAGTGGTGTCAGTAGTGGGATACCCATGTGGATTTGAGTGGGAAAGACTGAAATACCATTTAATGTGTGAAGCATGGAGAGCAGTGCGCCAACAGACGCCTGCAGATTCAGAACAATTTAGCTCGGCACAGGGTGACAAAGCACATTGGGTGATAAGGAAGAATCTGATGTTGGTTACAGTGGTGTCAGTAGTGGGATACCCATTACTGATGCTGGTAATTCTGCTTGATTTTCGACTTTCTGACAGCATCATTCCCTACAGATAATGGCAATGGAAGGTGCTCCGGGTCACTTGCGTCCAGTCCACAGTGAGGATGAGGGTTCAAGAGCGGTACACTTGGTGCCATTTGTAGAGGTGGTAGTAGAAACAGGACAGTTACGTGTCACTACCCAACTAAAGGCCAAAAAAAAAAAAAAAAAAAATTCATAAAGACGCAACAATCCAGTTTGACAATTTTTATTGTATTTACAACATTTTCACCCATCGCCAAAAACCCCAAAAATGAAACAAACAACAGAAAAGCCAACACCGCCCCCCCTCCCTCCCTACATACATGCTCGCATAGCGACATTGTGCAAGGAGCGACGGCACACTGTTTAACAATATACACACCTCGGGGGGGACAGTGGACACGCACGCTGCGTCTCTCAACCGCGTCTCTCCCCAAACACTGGCTTGTCTTTTTATTAAAAATACATAAGAAGTACAACGAAAGGAAAGTCAAGTTTGGTCAGAACAACCTTTACTTTTATTCTCCTGCCCTACCTAGAGGCTGACTGGTTGTCAAAACACCTGGCGGCCATGATGGATGAGCTCTCCGATAACTACATCGGCTCCCGTTATGCCGCAGGCTTCGTGACGCAGAACGGGAGAAAAGTTACAAGACGGTGCTGTTGGCGATTGATCGGGTCTGATCAATCAAGTGTGTTCTAGGTGTTTGGTACGGCCTCCTTCAATAAGTGTGTTTCATAAAGTGCCTTTCATATCCGTCTCTTGATCTGTCTACCTATACTTGGATTTTATGTCTTGTGATTTATTTACCTTTAGCTTTATTTTATATAGTGCCTTTCATGTCTCTATTTTCTTTTACTGCCTTTCAGATTTATCTTTCCATTTGTATAAAATGGTTCCGCTTTTGAATCTCCTCTCAGTCTCTGGCGTATAAACCCTTTGTCCATATTATTTTTCTGTCGAGACGTGTGTATATTTATTAGATACACTTAGACTCAAACTTACGAATGCCAATCCTAAAGCGAAGCAAACAGGTAGCGCAAGGCTGGGGTTTGAATCCAAAGGCTGAGAACGAGTCATTCTGGATAACAGTGGTGTCAGCAGTGGGATGTTCTTTGCCACGAATGGTAAATACGAGTGCAAGAGAATCCTGCGCTGTTTATAATGAATAAGTGCACATGCTCACTGGAATACAAGAGATCCTCTTTATATTGGTTTTATTTCGGGTTGAAGTTTAGGGTGATGAGAACGAGGGGCTGGCTTCGCTCCCAGATGGAGGATACCAAGAGCAAACCCAATCTATGGTGGCGGGTGTAGTGGGGATGGGGAATATAAGCAAAATGAAATATGACAATGTTTGACATAAAAGTCTGTTAGTTGGTGCGGGCGGTCCTACACCCCCAACCAGGAGTGTTTCTGGTCCACTACCGAGTTGTAAGCATGAAGGCTACAATGTAATCACAAGTGAGAGCCATCTGATTATTAGATTAGATAAACTTTATTAGTATTCAAAATTATAATCGCAAAGGTGTCAGTAGTGGGATATCCATGTGAATTTGAATGGGAAAGACTAAAATACTGTTTAATGTGTGAACCAGGGACAGCACTGCAGCAACAGATGTTCGCAGTGATTGATTCTCAGGTCAGATTCGGAACAATTTAGCTCAGCACAGGGTAACAAAGCACATTAGGTGATAAGGAAGAATCTGCTGTTGGTTACAGTGGTGTCAGTAGTGGGATACCCATGTGGATTTGAGTGGGAAATACTGAAATACTGTTTAATGTGTGAATCATGGCGAGCAGTGCGCCAACAGATGTCTGCAGTGATTGATGCTTAGGTTAGACTTGGACCAAGGCAGCTCATCATAGGGTGACGATGCACAGTAGATGATAGGTAAGAATCTGATGTTGGTTACAGTGGTGTCAGTAGTGGGATACCCATGTAGATTTGAGTGGGAAAGACTGAAATACCGTTTAATATGTGAACCATGGAGAGCAGTACGCCAACAGATGTCTGCAATGGCTGACGTTCAGGTTAGATTCGGAAGAATTTAGCTCGGCACAGGGTGACAAAGCACAGTGGGTGATAAGGAAGAATCTGATGCTGGTTAACAGTGGTGTCAGTAGTGGGACACCCATGTGAATTTGAGTGGGAAAGACCGAAGTACCATTTAATGTATGAACCAGGGAGAGCACTGCAAAAACAGATGTCTGCAGTGACTGACGCTTAGGGTAGATTTGGACCAGTTTAGCTCATCGTAAGGTGACATTGCACAGTGGGTGATAGATAAGAATCTAATCTTGGTTACAGTGGTGTCAGTTGTGGGATACCCATGTGGAGTTGAGTGGGAAAGACTGAAATACTGTTTAATGTGTAAACCATGGAGAGCAGTGCGCCAACAGATGTCTGCAGTGATTGATGCTCAGGTTAGATTCAGAACAATTTAGCTCGGCACAGGGTGACAAAGTACATTTGGTGATAAGGAAGAATCTGATGTTGGTTACAGTGGTGTCAGTAGTGGGATACCCATTCCTGATGATGGTAATTCTGCTTGATTTTTGACTTTCTGACAGCATCATTCCCTACAGATAATGGTAATGGAAGGTGCTCCGGGTCACGTGTGTCCAGTCCACAGTGAGGATGAGGGTTCAAGAGTGGTAATTTAATCCTCATTAGAGGACAATCCGTATAAAGAATTTACCTGATCTCAGTTATATGTTACCGTATATAGTCATGTATAAGTTGGGTCGTGAAACCCGAAAAATCAATCATTAAAATCAGACCCCAATTTATACGTCCGTTCAAAAATGCGACAATTAATTACATTTTTTTTTTACATCTTCTAGCCTCCTCCAATCTCGCATCAGTTTCTCAGACACATCGAATTTGGTTTCAGCAGAGCAAATATCAATTTCTTTCGCTGCGTCAATGACGTTTCTCATCAAACGCTCCATCGTAGATAAGAGATGCTCTTACGATAAACGTGTATGAGGGTGTATGCACTAAATGTCGCTTCGGGATAGTTTGATTATTACCGTGCGGTCACGTAGGCACAATACATATAAAACAAAGGCTGTGTGCCACGTGGTTACTCTCTCAGGTGGGCGTTAGCATACCGTAATCTCCTGGACCAATAGCATGAGTTTTCTGCATTCGACTTATACGACCGACATTATAAAATACCAGAAATTATATTGTAAAATTAAGCCTTGACTTATCCACGAGTATATACGGTAATAATTTTTTTGTCGTAGCTGCAGTCAACAGATATTAATGCTGGGACAGCCAAACTGAAGAAACCATTGGTGGGTTACACATACTTCACTAACAGGTTAGTCGGCACTTGCTATCTGTCCTGGGTGTTATTGGGTGATAAAGGAGACATCTACAGTTAGTATTTTTATTAATTCAAGTTAAATAAAATGAAAAACCAGAGCCCGATCCCTGCTAACGCGAGTGAATTAAAGGTGCAGCTCGGTAGTTCGGCCACATTGGAGTCAAGTGAAAAGCGAGTCATCTTGAAGGCTCCTGCATGATCATCACACTTGTGATCCTGTGCATGACGATTTGGAAAAAAAATGGCAAGAATCGTTACTCCCCTATGGACCTATCAATGAGAAGGTCTTGGGAATAGACCTGTGGTTCCAACACCCTGCAGAGCAGATTGACAAGTCACCAGATGGAGAGAGAGAGAGAAAAGTTCTCCATCTTGTTGTGACCTTTGGGATGTAACTGGCATTACATTCCAGAGAGAAATAGCTTTGGTGTGTGGGGAAATCCACAATGCACCTCCCTTTTCAGTCTCTGTAGGGAGCAAGCTCGGATGAGCACAACTTTAAGAATGGAGTGGGAGCCTAACCACGGATGGGGTCTCCTGAAACAGACAGACTGACTTTGTTCTCGACGCTTGGCTTTCTGGTGCAATTACCTTCCCTGGCTTGGTGCCCATCTTCTACCACCACAACCATCTTTTTTTCTCTATCTTTCTCATTTTCCTTCTCTTTACCCCTTTTTCTTTGGCCGCACACTCCTTCTTCTTCTTCTTCCTCTACCACCTCTCAGGCTTTCTATTCAACGATGCTAAAACATTCTACTCCTACTATTAATTGCACTGCTCAGTCAATACAGGAATTGTTAGTTAAGCGATACTTCATGGGGTTTCTTCAGTTCAGCTGTCACAAATATTCTTATGGAACGAGTCCATCAAAGCCATGACGTGACACAAGTCCTCCATGAGGAGTACTGGGACGGGCTAAATCAAATAATCTTTTTCGATAGTTGTCCGATATCTTTGCTGCTCTCATTCTGACATTTCACGGCTTCGTATATTTTGGGATAAGGAATATTTACGGAGAAATTAAATTATGAGATGGTGCTTGGGAGCTGTGTATGGCTATTGAAAGATCGGAGTTCAAATCTTGGGCTGGTCAACCTTAGGGACAGTCCCACCACAAGGGACATTACTGTATTCTTGAATGTAGATAGATAAGAGTTAGGTTAGGGGTAGATAAGGGACATTATCATTATGTTTAAATTTCTTTTGTTCATTTTTGATTTGGCTCATATTTGATTTGAGATTCTCTGTCTTTTCGTAGGACTTTTGGAGATTAGAGCGCAGGGTCAGCCATTGTAGAGCACCCCCTATTTATCCAATTCCGCATTCTTAGTTAGTTTTATTTGTCTATTATTTCGTTTCTATGTGGACAATCTCGTTCTCCGATCCTTCTTGTGTTTTGTGGGCGTGTTCCCCCAAGAGGCAGGGCCACCATTACCTCACTGCTAAGGAACCGCCCCCCCTCCAGCCTTTAAAGGCAGGCTGTGAAAGCGAGTTTCTTGCAGTTCATTTGGGAGAAGAGAGTCTGGAATTGTAACTACTGCCCTCTTTTCAACTTTCATGGTTTGCTGGATATTTAGCATGTCTTTGGATTTTCACGTATTGGGCTCACTGTGGCTAAACATTTACACAGATCCTTTTGTCTTATTATATTTTTAAGTATTTTTTTTTTCATTTTTGTCAGTAAATCCTTTATCTATTTGTATATATAAAATGCAAAGAGTTGTGTCCGTCTTCTCATGTGACTACTCGTGAACCATTAGGAGTGTAACCTTGATCTTGGTCTTAATGAAAAGCTTATGGCTTGTTACATGCTGGTGAAGCACAAAAGCTATCTAGTGGCAACCTCTGAGAAGTTACAGAAGGTTCATGTCTTTCTTATGGTAAACCGCGTTGGAAAACTGATCGAGAAGGTGACATAAGAAGGGCAGTGACATCTGCAGAGCATGAAGCAAATTGCAGACTCTGATTATTGATAGGAAGAAGAAGAACGACAGCTCCAGCATCCACTGAGCTTCCAGCACATGCAGCGCAGCCAAATTGCTAGTAGTTGTGAACCACTCTGACTAGAACCCTTGACCGTGGTAATGTGCTGGTGAAGCACAAAAACTGGTTAGCGGCAACCTCTGAGAAGTTACAGAAGGTTTGCATCTTTCTTTCAGCAAACCGTGATCGAAAACTGATCGAAAGGGTGCTATGACAGAATGAAAAAGATGGGCAGTGACATCTGCTGAACATGAAGCACACTACAGAAACCGATTATTGATAGGAAGAAGAATGAACGGCAGCTCCGGCATCCACTGAGCGTAAAGCTACTTGCTTGCGAACTACTGTGGGTGGAACCTCGATCTTGGGAGAAGCGGAGGGCCGCGCGTTACTAGTAAAGATTTTTTTTTTTGCCCTGGCTTGTGTAATTCTTTCCATTGTATGATATTTTAAATCTATTTCTTAGGATTTTTTGAATTATTTTAGCACTTTCAAAGTCAAACCCATTTTGGCCCAGTGTAGGCCGAGGCCAACCACTGGAGTAGGGAGTTCCGGCTGACTGAGGGAGTGAGCCTTATCTGGACAGAGTTATAGGGAGTAGGGAGGGCCACACTTTGTAGGCTTTGGACCTTTCTGTCACTCTCTTGTGTGTGTGAGAATCACAACACTTTGCTCTCTTGGTAGTGGTAATTAGGGTTTGG
Source organism: Polypterus bichir lapradei (assembly GCA_026402145.1). Taxonomy (NCBI): domain Eukaryota; kingdom Metazoa; phylum Chordata; class Cladistia; order Polypteriformes; family Polypteridae; genus Polypterus; species Polypterus bichir. The sequence continues at coordinate 6,743,232 of JANRMT010062855.1, forward strand.
GTTGGGGTTGGTAACGGTCACAATTTGCTTTATATGTGTGGTCAACGTAAAGGACAACATTGGTCACTGTAAACGAAGAGAAGTTATCCATTTCTGAATAAGAATTACTATTAGTTTTGGGAGTGGGACAGTTTTAGTAAGCGTGATTATTAGTTTTAGGTGTTATGGCACATTGGTTTCAGATGCCAAGTCCAACTAACAGGACATTATTGGCTGTTGTGGTGCGGAAGATTAAACAAGAAATGTCAGATCAGGAGACGGTAGACCATGAAAACGCCATCAGGATTAGTTAGTGGCCTTAAATTCCAGTCAACCTCTAGTCACTACACTTTACATTTCCTTTTATTAGGCTTTTTAAATCGTTTTCCCTACAACTGTTTCTAGAATCAACAGGCTGACGTGCACACCAGCTCCACAAACTGTTGGCTATGAAACGCGCCACTTTGAGCAAAAACCCCCTCCACTTTGTGACTACTTAAACCACTCGGGAGACAACTGGAGGACTAAGGCTTCCCCCATCTGGCCAGCCTAGGAGCGACAGGGTGGCTCAGCAGTCAGTGGGACGCGTGTTCTGCACCCACGAAGCTCGTCCCTCAAGTTGACACACTTTAATAAAGTGTAACCTACTGTAGTGCCAGTTTTGGGTGTCTTTTGGAGGTGTAGAATAGTCAACCCTTTTCCAAAGCAAAGTGAGGAAATCTGTACAAATTACAATTTGAGGAGCCGGTGTGTGTCTACCTCTATAATAAAAATAGATATTTCTTTAATAAAAGAAAGGTCATGATAAAAAAAAATGATAAACGTACAAACAAGAGTGGGTCTGTTACAGAGAAACATCGTATACATTACAGTACAGGTTTAAAACTAGTCCAAACTGGACTGAACTTGTATGGATTGGATCAGAGCTGGATATGGCAGTGATAGCAATAAGAGATTGAAATCAATTGCTAAAATGTAAAAGAAAACAGCAGTCACATGACACAGCAAGTATCCAATCACAATAAATCCTTTCAGGCCCAGGGGACCTGCTTTCAGTACATTCTGAAGCCTTTTAACATTTTTTTTAACTACAGAATGGAAAATTGAATCCTTCCCAGTGGAGCGGGAAGAGATGTATGCTACATTTCCGTAGTACTGACAAAATGCAAGCCGATTTTTTCTTTTTCTCATGCACGATTACGGGCTATGGAGTGGCTACTGTAGGTTAGTGGTCAACTTTTCCCCAATAAAATATCAGGTTATACTATATATTATATATAGTATATATTTTTTTTTTTTTTAAGTATATTCCCCTACCCCAGACACCTCCCTCATCTGACCACTCCCCTATTCCATTAGCCCCACCCCTCAATCTAAACTCTAGACCCCACCCCTTTCCCCCTAACCCACATTCCCTGGAGTGCACACCCCACCCATTCACCTCATAGTTAACTTAATCACAGCCAAATTCCTAGGAAGACTGAGGAGCAAATTGCATCCATGAATCCCACCCTTCCATTTTTTTTTTTTTTTCCCCGTGGGAAGTGAATAGCGTAGGAAAAGGTTAACCAAACCCAAAGCAGGTGCCCCTTTCTTTAGCAAAAAAAAAAAAATCTGCCGGAATACCTGGATTTTGTTCCATTGTGGAATGCCCACAGCACAAGTAGAGCCCGTTGGGTACCTGGTTGATCCATTAATGACACTCTGTCTACTTTGCTCTCTCACACACGTGCGCACGTACAGATGCACAAACCCGAAAAAAAATAAAAAAAAAAAAAAAAAAAAGACTCGACTCCTGTGGTCAGTCGGAGAAAACTGAAGAGCGGCCCGCTACAGCTACCCATCAGTCCAGTTAATAGCTCCCTACCCCCAAATATACAGTATCAAGCAACAAGAATGGTTTAATGTTTACACGACACAACTATGGATGTACTACTTGAGCCCTCTCTCTGCTTCTGGACAGATTGGACGTTTTGGGTCATGCTCTCAGCTTTACAGTCTGGACTCGTGCTCACGTGAGCAGCAGGGAGCCTTGAAGAGCACTGGTAAAACAAAGTCATGCTACTGTAAACATTCCTGGGAGGATACTGGAATACTTGCCATAGTGGAGAAGCCTTCATATGGGGGACAGTCAGGGTGAAGAAATCCTGGCCTCATGCAGGTGGAGGAGGGGGGGCTGTAAAAATCGTGGGAGCGTTATAATACAAAAGGGGCAAGCGGGCAGGAATGTCAGAGTGATCTCCTCATTGGAGACGAAAAAGAGGCGCAATCCCGCACCCCTGGGAATGCTGAGCCACAAGCAGAGCAACTGAACTTCCAAAAAATTAAAAAAAAAAAAAATAACAAAAAAAAGTGCTTAACATTATTTCTTTTTTTGTTGGTTTTGTTTTCTTTTTCTCAGAGCCAAACAGTACAGAAAAGGCAAGTGCCCCAAAAAAAAAAAAAAAATCAAAAAATCGGAATGAAGGAATCGCACACGCCTTGCACTCGTCCCCAAGCACATGCCTTCTCTTCCCGAGGGAGGACGACTCTCAGTCACGCAGGCTTTCCTCGGTGATGCCCTGTGCTGTCAGCTCCGCCAGCACATTGTCCAGGTAGTTGGGGTCTGGGAAGCCGTGGCCGGTCAGGTTGGACCCAAATTCTGTCTTGTGGTGGACTTCATTCCAGATAACCGTGTCCGATTCTCCCGTTGTGCTAGACGTGCCGATGGTGAAGATCAGTCTCCGGTCCCACGCCACCAGAAGCAATTTCAGCACCTGGAGAGTAGAAGGGGAAGGGGGGATTCTATTATGAAGGGAAGTCTGACGGACCCCATTTGACATTCCGTAATTGATAATCTCCATACACACCGTAAAAGAAAAATGAGATAAGATGTCCACAACGTACCTTACGGCCCTTCTCGCTGTCAGGGAGGTAGCAGTGTCGTGGAAACCCCCTCGCAGTAAACGGTTTACCTGGGTTTGGGTGTTCAGGGCCCTATAAAGGAAGTAGATAGACGGTTAATTTACTGTCCAATTACTTAAAAGAACTGAAAAGGCCAAGAATGTTCAGATTATCACCAGTGGCTGAGTGACAAGCGGCCACAGCCATTACCCAGCCGGGATGCCAGTGGAATGAAAGGACTGGGGGAAGAGAACATTGCTGAGGCAATACCTCCCCTGGGACGCTAGAGGGCAGCCCTCCTGGGCGGATGTGGCACCACAGACTTCTGCAGGAGTTTGGAGTTTGGCACTGCCCTGTCTGGTTCCATGGGAGCCGCCATGGGGAGCTGCAGTGCCTTATAGTGGACTTCTACCACACTTGGGAGTGATTCCAGGTAATACTAATGAGCCACCTGGAGCACTCCCAGGACCGGAATAAAAGGAGCCGCCTCACTCCATTCGGAGAGCCAGAGTCGGGAGGGGGTGGACGAAGCTTACTGGGAGGGAGTCGAGGTGGAAGGACGGAAGAGAGACGAAGAGTAGAGGACTGTGAATTGTGCTTAGGTACTGTGCTGTGGGTAAAGAGAAAAGACCCCCCAGCTGTAAATACAGTAAATCCTGTGGGTAGGACTGGAACTTGTGTCTGTCTGTCTGTGTCGGGTTGGGGAGGCTGTACGCGCCCCATGGTGGTCCACAATACGTAAAAAGAAAAATGAGAAGACCAGGAGTTGGCAAAGCAGGGAGCTCACAAACCTGTGAGTGAGTTATAGACTAAGAAATGATGAGAAAACGCAAAACGTTAATCTGAATTAGTTTAAGAACATAAACAGGTTGGATAATGGATGGATGGATAGAAAAAAACTTGACCAAAGAGAGGAGACCCTTCAGTCCGTCAGCCCCGTTTGTTTAGCTGATAGCTCCGCCGTCCCAACATCTCATCCCGATTCTTCTTAAAGGTTCTCAAGGTTTCTGCTTCCACTCCATGACTTGCTAGTTTGTTCCAGAGTACCACAAGCCATTGCGTCAAGAAGTGCTTTCCAAAGACGAGGACCGTTAACATTCCACACCATTACGTGAAATGACCATCACGATGGGTGTCACGTGTTGTGATGTTGGTGATCTTGTGTTAGCAGCCAACACTGTTATCAAAAATTGGGTAGTGATCTCCCCACGACTTTCTTGTGTACTCGGACATAGGGAAGAGTCATTCATATGGGTAAACCGAAAAACATGGTCTAAGGTGTTATTTTTGATAATTTTATGTTTATTTTTGCTACTGTATTCATCCATCCATTATCCAACCTGCTATATCCTATCCTGGTCAGCTGGAGCCAATCCCAGCCAATACAGGGCGCAAGGCAGGAACCAAACCCCGGGCAGGGCGCCAGCCCACCGCAGGGCACACACACCCACACACCAAGCACACACACTAGGGACAATTTAGGATCACCAATGCACCTAACCTGCGTGTCTTTGGACTGTGGGAGGAAACCCACGCAGACACGGGAAGAACATGCAAACTCCACGCAGTGAGGACCCGGGAAGCGAACCCAGGTTTCCTTACTGTGAGGCATCAGCGCTACTCACTGCGCCACCGTGCCACCCCTACTGTATTCATTTTCAGGTAAATTACAACTTCCGGTTAGCGGAAGTGGCCCAAAGGTTGATAGAAACTTCAGTTTTGGACTAATATACAGGGTGGGCCATTTATATGGATACACCTTAATAAAATGGGAATGGTTGGTGATATTAACTTCCTGTTTGTGGCACATTAGTATATGTGAGGGGGGAAACTTTTCAAGATGGGTGGTGACCATGGTGGCCATTTTGAAGTCGGCCATTTTGGATCCAACTTTTGTTTTTTCAATAGGAAGAGGGTCATGTGACACATCAAACTTATTGGGAATTTCACAAGAAAAACAATGGTGTGCTTGGTTTTAACGTAACTTTATTCTTTCATGAGTTATTTACAAGTTTCTGACCACTTATAAAATGTGTTCAATGTGCTGCCCATTGTGTTGGATTGTCAATGCAACCCTCTTCTCCCACTCTTCACACACTGATAGCAACACCACAGGAGAAATGCTAGCACAGGCTTCCAGTATCCGTAGTTTCTGGTGCTGCACATCTCGTATCTTCACAGCATAGACAATTGCCTTCAGATGACCCCAAAGATAAAAGTCTAAGGGGGTCAGATCGGGAGACCTTGGGGGCCATTCAACTGGCCCACGACGACCAATCCACTTTCCAGGAAACTGTTCATCTAGGAATGCTCGGACCTGACACCCATAATGTGGTGGTGCACCATCTTGCTGGAAAAACTCAGGGAACGTGCCAGCTTCAGTGCATAAAGAGGGAAACGCATCATCATGTAGCAATTTCGCATATCCAGTGGCCTTGAGGTTTCCATTGATGAAGAATGGCCCCACTATCTTTGTACCCCATATACCACACCATACCATCAATTTTTTTGATCCAACAGTCTTGGAGGGATCTATCCAATGTGGGTTAGTGTCAGACCAATAGCGGTGGTTTTGTTTGTTAACACAAACACAATGGGCAGCACATTGAACACATTTTATAAGTGGTTAGAAACTTGTAAATAACTCATGAAAGAATAAAGTTAGGTTAAAACCAAGCACACCATTGTTTTTCTTGTGAAATTCCCAATAAGTTTGATGTGTCACATGACCCTCTTCCTATTGAAAAAACAAAAGTTGGATCCAAAATGGCCGACTTCAAAATGGCCACCATGGTCACCACCCATCTTGAAAAGTTTTTCCCCTCACATATACTAATGTGCCACAAACAGGAAGTTAATATCACCAACCATTCCCATTTTATTAAGGTGTATCCATATAAATGGCCCACCCTGTACAGTGTATGTATGTAAAATTTGGCTGACCTCATTCAAAGCATTCTCATGTTATCGTGTTTACACACACACACACACACACACACACACAAACACACACAGAGAATTACAAAAATTGTATTTTTGGACTCAAGGAGGTCTAAAACGTCGAGATTCATCAAAATCTCAAGGTCAAATTTTTTGGATGATTACAATACTTTCCCTATACGTTGTATACGACAAAGTAAAAGCCACCAGTAAAAGAGAAACATAATGGTGGAGCTGACGTTGAAAATGTCATTCAAAATGGCCAGGTGATGATGTGTTATTTCAGCCCCTGTGTCCACTATATGTACGGTTTCTACCATATATGCAGACGTGGATAGATTTGTTGGTTCCCCTCCATTAAAAAAGAAGAACCCACAATTGTCTCCAAAGTAACTTTAAATTGAGATATTGGCAACCATCAATGTTTATTCCATATTTAACAGAAATCAGACTTTGCTTTAGAGTTTGGATTCAACTGAATATTCAAATGAAAATGGCATGGAGACAAATGATGGGATCCTTAATCTCATATTTGGTGGCACAACCTTTGGAGTTTGCATTCCCTTTACACAAGTGATTCCTGGAGCTCCCCACGAGACTTCTGTTACCTGTCCACCGGTCATTTGGACCACTCGTCCTGAGAAAACTTCTCCAGCTGGGTCAGGTTTGAAGGGGGGTCTTCTTCTTCAGACTGCTGGTAGTGGTCTTTAGGATTCTTTGCCATTCTTGGAGGCTTCTCGCTGTGTGTTTTGGCTCTTTATCCTGTTGGAGGGTTCATGACCGAGTACCCTGTCACTGGGCAGGACGTTTCACTCCAGAATGTCCTGATAGTCTTGAGATTTCATTGTTCCATGCACAGACTCGAGGCACCTGGTGGCAGAGCCATCAAAGCAGCCCCAAAACGTAAGCAAGCCTCCTCCATGTTTCACAGTAGATCTGGTGTGTTTTCTTTCTTTTTGAAAGCTTCATGTTTTCATCTGTGGACGTGAGCTGATGTGCCTTGACAAAAAGCTCCAGTTTTGTCTCATCTGTCCAAATGACATTCTGGACATTGTGGCTTGTCAATGTGCATTTAAGCAAATTCCAGTCTGGCTTTTTTATTTGTAGCCATCCTGGGTCGGTCTTTATTGAGTCCACTCTAACTCAAAAAGCAACTGATGGTGCGCTCAGACGCTGATGGACCTTGGAGTTCTGCTTGTCTCTCTTTGGAAGTCGTCCTTGGCTTTTTGTTCCACCATTCTCACTGTCCCCCTGTTCATTCTGGGGTTGATTTTCCTCTTTTGGTCACATCCAAGGAGGTTGGCTACAGTCACATGGAACTTCACCTTCCACATAATATTTGCAGCAGTTGTCGCAGGAACACCAAGCTGCATGGAGGTGGTGGTTTTCCAGCTTTTTGCCTTTCACATGCTGGTCTATCATTTCTTTCTGATCTCCTCAGACTGCCCTCTCCTTTGCTTTCTCTGGTCCACGTTCAGTGTGGGACACACGATGACACCAAACAGCAGAGGGACGACTTGTCTCCATGCAAATCGGATGAGTGACTGATTACCCGATTAGAGACGTGTGTGATAGGAATTCAAGAAAACCGCAAGTTTAAAAGAACTTCACTCAAGTCTAATTATTGAGGATCTTTTCTAGGGGTGCCAACAAATATGTGCAGGCCATTTTAGAAGATCTTTGTAGAATAACCAACACTGGATTTCTTGTTACACTTGCTTTGCTTTACTCTATGGCATCTCAAAGACATGCAGGTACACAGCGGACAATTGCTTTTCATGAGGCCTACAGCACATTTTTCCAATGAGTTGTAAGAGACCACCACATTTGTCTAGTATCTGTGCTACCTGCCAGGAAATCTAGGGCTGAAATCTAAGTAACCAACGTAGACCTCAGCATTAACGTTTGCTGTGCACCAAATATTAGACTGTATTTTGTAATAATAATAATACATTTTATTTATATAGCGTCTTTCCCATGCGCAAGGCACTTACAGAATATAAGAACGAACGGCAGGGTATACAGTATATAGCATTGTACAAACCAGATAAATAAATAAAGATTACGACAGTGAATTCAGAGAAAAAAAAGCCTAACAGACAACATAATTGATGGTCTCGCACACACACAGGTTACATGAGCATCTTGATAGAGAAGTAAACTGAGAGAAGGGTAATAAAGTCAAGTAGAGCTAAAAGCCTTCCTGAACGAAGGAGTTTTGAGTTGTTTTTTTTAACTCCAACAAATGGCGCAACACAAACATAACTAAGTAAAATAAAAAAAATAAAAAATACCTGGATTCCAGGGGGAATGTTGTAAATGATTCGGATGGTCCGACAGTCAGGGTGTCCTGGGAGGGAATGTGGAATGATATGATATTCCATCTTGCCAGGTGGCTGAGTGCCAGTCTTCACCCCATAGATGGTCTTACATGTTGGACATTGCAAGCTACCATCCTGCAGAATGTGGGAAACAAAAAAAAAAAAAAAAATTACTATTAATGCTATCATGGCGTTTTATGGTGTTAAGCGTGGAGAAACGCCTCCACACCATCAAGAAAATTGTTCACTCTGAAGCCTGGGCCACCGGGTGACTGCCAAGCTGTCCCATTGTATACCAGCATCCTTCCTCATCTTAAAATTGAAGGTAACTGACACAATAAAGGAAACACCAATGGCCTGAACTTGCCCTGGCATCAAATTTTACAAATGTTTACATTTGGACTGAAATCGTGCAACATGGTTCCTTCAGGAGAGACTTTGTTAGCGGCAGTGCGGGAAAAACTCAAATTGCAGATTCAAAAAAAAAAGTGGGTGGGTGACTGTTGAGAAGATCTGGGGACAGAATACCAGAAAGCAGGCCAACATTATAGTGGCACGACCCATGCCCAGCATACTGCACTTGTGTATATCTGGCATAAAGCAAATACTTGGCAGGAGGGCTGGCTGAGGCTGGGCTCAGCTCCTTTCATTTTATTTTTACGTCTCAGCGGACGCCGTTTTCTCAACTATTCACTTAAGCCAGGGGTGTCCAGCTCTGCTCCGCTCCTGAAGGGCCGCAGTGGCTGCAGCTTTTCATTCTCCGTTAACTCCTTTTCTTAATTAATGACCCGTTTTTGCTGCTAATGAATTACTTTTCCCTTCATTTAAGATTTTGTCTCCTCAATTGCTTCTTTTATTCCTTAATTACAAGCCAAACAATAACGAGACACAACACATGACCGGCTCAATTAATTAATTTGTGAAAATTAAGAAAGGCAAAGGCCTCAGCAATTTTGCTCTGCTCGGGTTCACAAAACATTTTGTTGGTGCTTTCTGCTGTGGCAGAATGAGAGCACCAGCAAGCCGGAGAATTATATAATGAGTTAAATTAACAACAAGAATCATCTTCTAGGTATGAAAATGGTTGGAGTTTGAGGCCCCTGGACTTAGCAGATAAACCGTTGGCTCACTTCACAACTCGTTATTATTTGGCTGCCATTCAAGGAACAATTCGGAGGATTGTGAAATAACAAAGACATTTAAAATGAAGGGAAAAGAAGTCAGTTAGCAGTGGAAATTGGTTACTGATTAAGAAAGTGGCAGGAACTTGCGGCCCTCCAGGATCAGAATTTGGACATCCATGGCATAAGCGAATGCCCGCCCTCTGCTGGCCAAAAGCAAACACATACAATCAGTTCCCTTTATAACAGGGGTCCTCGATCACAGTCCTGGAGGGCCGCAGCGGCTGCAGGTTTTTGTTCTAACCCGGTTGCTTAATTAGAAAGCAATTTTTGCCAATAATTTAATTTCATGGCTTTTTAGTGCTTTAACTCTGCTATGTCAGGTAATTCTCACATCCTAAATTTTCTTCCCCTTTCTGAGGATATCATCCAAATGATTTGAAGGCTAAAATGGAGGAGTAATTCTCAGTCCTTCACTTTTTTCTCCTCATTTTCCTTCCAGAATTTAATTAAACCCAATAGTGCATGATACATACACACAGGTGTAAATGGTGACAAGCTAAATGGAGAAATGCTGGTCTCTTTTGTTATTTACATCTTATTGCTAATTAGGAGCAATTAAAAAAACAAGGCTGCAGCTGTTTAAGACTAAAATAAGCAATAAGGGTTCAAAATCTTAACGAGCGAGACAACTAAAGTGAAGCAGAAGTGTTACTGGAGCAATAAGGGCTTCTTTTTAAGCAATTGGGTTGGAGCAAAAACCTGCAGCCACTGCGGCCCTCCAGGACTGTGATTGAGGACCCCTGCTTTATAAAGTCACATTACAGCTGGATGAAGGATGGGGATACCTTGAACTGCTGGTGTATCAGAAAATATTGCTCAGCAAGCCCATTACTAAAGCCTCATTTTGTTTTTGCTGCATTTTTCCCAACATTCCCACCTTCATAGTGTGTACCTAGCATTTAACTTTAAAATGGTCCAGACCTCAAGGAAAAGACATGGGCAAAAATACACCCACCATGGCTTTTGCAGTCTAATCACTGGTGTTCACATACATAGAGCTGGACGGGATGTTAGGTAGTACCCACCTTATTGCCATTGTTGTACATCGCCACAAGACAGTGCAGGTGATAGATGTGCCCGCATTTTGTCAGTTTGCCCACCAGGTCGGGCTTGACGGGCGGCTGCCCTTGAGCACTCTTGTAGCCGGAGGGTGACGCCAGTGGTTCCATGCATATAGTGCAGTCCTATAGGGGCAAACACAACACCGCAGAACAGAAAAATTATTCTGTTATCTTGAGAAAAACAAACAAAAATTAACAATATTGCATTTCAAGAAAATTATTCAGTTATATTGAGAAAATAAAAAAACAAAGAAATAATGACAGTGCATGTCCTCTCTCAGCTTCCATAGGACTAAGACAGTTAAGAAAATGAAAGAATAAAGTAATGTGTTTAGAGTGGTGGGAACTATTAAAGGAGTGAGCAAATTATGGCTGTTTATACTAAACTGAACTGGAATAAGGGATAACAAAATGAATGAATGAAAAAAAAACAAACAAATGAACTGGATATATGCATTGCATTAGTCTTTCCAACAGATGGTGCCTCAGAATTTTTATGAATCCCATACCAAATGGCACATATCAGAGAGATATGCAATGCATGGTGCACTGTAAACATTAATGCTAAAGTCGACGTGGGCTACTTAGATTTTAACCCCTCTTGGACGGGTAGTACAGCTAGAGGATTATACTTGTATATTAGATTTGATATATACAGAAATAATTTTAATTATTAAGTTTCTCTTATGTTGAAATTGTTTGTGCTAATAAAAAAACTTAAAACAATTATAAACAGACACAAAGAAAACTTTGTACAATATGCAATGGGCAGCATTTCTACACATTTTATTATTTACCCTTGTGTTGTTTTTATCATTTACAGGAACAATATCAAAAATATGTTGGTGCCAGAGCCAAACAGATTGGAAGAAGTTAGCTCACCTCTTCAGGTGGATTTCGGACCTTCTGCAGGTACTTTCTTACAACTTCTTCAGGGGTTTTACCTAGAAGGGGATGAAAAGAAGAGCATTAAGCCTGCATCTTCAAGTATAAAATAGGAACCAACCCTGAATGGGATGCCAGTTGATTGCAGGGCACATTTAACCTGACACACAAGTCCTTGGGCTGTGAGAGTACCCAGCGAACACCAACATGTCACCTGCAAAACTTGTCATCTCTGCACAGACAGTGGCCAGTCTGGATGGTGAAGCCAGACCTCTAGAGCAGTGAGGTGGCAGTGCCAACCACAATGGAAACCCTGGAATTTCTTTTAACAGGATGGTCAGTTGTCTCACCTTTGCGTGCTTGTTTCTTAGTAGTCTTCCGACAAGAGTTGCCAATGCCCGGGATGGGTTTAATGTCACTTTTGCTGACAGGTGGCGGGTGCAGGACAAGTTTAGGTGGCCTTGTTAAGCACACAGGTAGCCCAGCAGCACTCATGAGGATCCCGGTGATTCCTGTTTGGGACCAATGGGAGATAAAAGTCATGGAAAATCCCAGCATTTTCTCTTTCCATTATTAGCATTAATGGTAAACATTCCTTTAAAATGCCCTTCTGTAGAGACTCCTCGGGGGGCCTCACTCTATGATCAGTGAGAAATCAGTAATTCCATATCATTTCAGCAATTACAGTTTGAAAACAACATGGCTGTGCGTAAATTACAGATTTGAATGGAAGTCGGACGGCAGAGCCAGTCATCATTATTGCAGAGCAGACTGTTTTTAGCAAATACAGGTAGTCCACGTGTAACATATTCCCACTTTCAACCCCACTTTACGAGCTCAACCCTTTGTTTCCATTGGTTTTATGCTTCTCGTGAGAGGATCCTGAAATTCAAGAGTTTACTAACAAATCCAAGCCTCTCAAACATGGATGACAAGAGGTGGACTGGGCCGTCATTGTTCTTGGAAGTTCCCATTACGATAAAGAAAAAGTCTAATTTATAATCTGAGATTTTCCAAACACACGTTACAAATGAATTTTAAATATTTAGTTCCAATTAAAATAAATACCCAATCTATAAAGGTAATAAGCAGCTGAGATTCAGTTTGTGAAGCTTTACCTGCGAGAGCAGGATGGACAGGACTTGATCCATTCAAATTTTTGACCGGAACAGTAGGAACTCTGTTGGGGAGAAAACAAAAGGAAGGCTTGGTAAATTAAAGTGTGGCACATGCCCAGTGTGTCCTGTCTCATCAACAACAAAAAATTTAAATAAATAAAAAAATAATAAAAAAAAAAACAAGGCACATAAATGTCATAACTCCTTCGGTGTTTAATGCCCCCGCTTAGAGGGGCGAGGTTTGTCTGATTTAATAGTCACAGTCCTGGTAAAAGGCTGGCATCATCTTGAGTGGGCAACTACAGAACCATGGCTGTGCCAATGAGGGTTTTTTTTTTTTTTTTTAAACGGTCAATATGGATCCCAATTTTTTTCTTTATCCTTTACATTTTGTTTTTTTTTTTTTTTTTTTACAATAAGCATAACCAGGCATGTAAATGCCTTCTGTTCCACATTAAAGTGTTAGCCTTGACTGCAGATCATAGAGTCTACCTGTTCATTGTGTTTTACCAATCAATTCCTGTCAAAATCAAAACACTTAAAAAAAAAAAAAAAAAAAAAAAAAAAAAAAAAGTATTTTAAGGGTTAAACTAATACATCATGTACACAAAATACTTAACACATATGGCATAACAGGAAATAAAATGCCTCCCATAATTAAAAGCCACAATTCTAATCAAATGTTAAACAAGGAGAAACAAGGCTGACATGCTTAAAAAGTTTACAACTTTGTATCTTAAAACTAACAAACCTGTTATCAACTAAGCAACTGAAGGCAAATTCTTCCCGATCTTTATCTCTTCTTTTTCTAATCCAAAACGCGTGCTGCTATACTTCACACAAACTTACTCCTCATCCCCACTCCGACAAGGGGGAATTTGTATTAAAAGTGAAGCGGTCTGAGCTCACTAACGCAGCTTCTCGTTTAACTTCTGCCAAGTTCAGTTACACATCATAAAGATGAACCAAGATGTCGGTTTATTACTCCACTTTCTTTAATATTCCAGTCTTCTCTCCCTCCTCTAAAGCTTGCCTGTGCTTTGGTTATCGGAAGTTAACGGCAGCAAAACTCCAAGTGCACCGCCTCGGATACCGTAAAGGAGCACCACAGCTAAGTTACTGTAAAGCTCAGAAAAACAAATTTTTGAGTCAGGATTCCACTATCCATCCAATATAATGGCCTCCAGGCTGGGAAAGGGCACACTAATCATCCTGGTCAAAGTGCCATCCCAACACTCTGGTAACTAAGGTTGAGAGGTAAGCTACTTCTGCTCACTAATGATGGCATCAGAGAGTGGCAACAAGTTGCCACACAAGTTAACACAAGTTAAAATTTCACTGCACGCGTTACGATAACAACTCTTGTGGACTCTAAGGGGCACTTATGTGTTGTCCCCGAACTCAAATGACAACTAGAAGGACTGAAAGGAAAAGGGGCTTTCTTAACAACGCATGTGAACAACCAAAGCAAACACCAGAACAACAACAAAAAGCACATAAGGGATGCAAATAACAAAATATAAACCTGCAGGCCTTACTTATTCACACCACCCCATCATCACACACACACACACATATACATATTGTAAAGAAGAGCAGATCCATGTACAGTATGTGTAGATTTATAGGGTCATTCTTGTCATACGCAGCATAAACACACAGGTATATCGTGATGGCTCACCACTTTGCTGCATCACTACAACAAATGCTGTTCTTACAGCCCAAGTGCGTCTAAAACACACACTTACATTTAAAGTGATGTATGCGTCCTTTCTTTAGAAACATTAAAAAGTTTATTTATTTATTTTTTTTTTTTTAAAATACGCACCTACAGAAGCCATACACAAAACATAGAAAGCCATCCCTAAGCACAAATTCAGTTGCCACTAGAATCTGATACTATAATCCATCCATCCTCTTCCGCTTATCCGAGATCGGGTCGCGGGGGCAGCAGCTTGAGCAGAGATACCCAGACTCCCCTCTCCCCGGCCACTTCTCCTAGCTCTTCTGGGGGAATCCCGAGGCGTTCCCAGGCCAGCCGAGAGACATAGTCCCTCTAGCGTGTTCTGGGTCTTCCCCCGGGGCCTCCTCCCGGTTAGACGTGCCCCGAACACCTCGCCAGGGAGGAAATAATATATAATAATACTACATCGGGTGTATTGTGAATTGTCGGGTGTCCTGTCCATCAACGGATTCTTTTAGTTTAATTCTGATCTTTCCTCCAAGGCACAAATCTTAAAACGATGAACACAAAGAAGCTCCTTACACGTACAGCAGATTTGGACAGCACAGTTAAAAGGTGTTAAGGTAAGTGTGTGTGTGTGTGTGTGTGTGTGTGTGTGTGTGCAGCCCACTCACCTTAAAACAGCTAAGACAGTCATCTCCAAAGAGGACTCGAGAGACCCCAGTGACTGCAAACCCCCAAGTCTTGTTCTCTGCTGAGTGTGGAAACCTGAAGCTCCCAACCAGGCGGTGGCAGGACGTCTGTGGCAGGTTTGCCGTCTGCCTCTCCTTATAACAGTTAATCTCCTGTGGGACATCTGCTGGATGACCTCAGAGAATGACATCTGCGCTTCTACCTGTGCTGACGCACAGAGTGTGTGTGTGTGTGTGTGTGTGTGTTGGTGTGTAGGGAAGGCAGCTAATCTGCACAGACACAAACTCCTAGGGTGCTTAAGCCGGGGAGTGTGAGGTGGCGGTTAACATATTGATGTGCCGGCTGTAAATGACAGCTGCTCTCCTCAAAGAGGGGGGGGACAAAAAAACACAACAACAACTTTGGACAGGAAGGCTCTTATCAATGTGCCCGGCACTTCAGCAAGAGGTCATGGAAGTGGAAGAGAGATTTAACGTTATTGCAACAGACAGTCCACAGCTGATACATGGCTGTTTGAGGAGGCAAGGCAGCTGGTGCCTTAAGAGGCACGTGTACAGCGTGGACGGTCGGGGCTTAGAGAACGCAACTCAGCGCCGCCATTAATCATGCAGTACAGTTACACGATTTACCTGGAATGATCACAAGTCAATGTATGCCATCTTGAATGAAAAATTAAACCTGGTTATCTCTATTAATAATGATTGCCTTCACGCACTGCTTAATTCTGGGTGGAGCGGGTACAGAACGAGGTTTCAAGTTGCCCTTTTATTTATTTATTTGTTTAGTTTTGTAGAGCAGCATCCCATCTTGGGTTGAAATGTCATACACGGTTGCCTGTGTGGAGTTTGCATGTTCTCCCCATGTCTGCAAATGTTGTTCCCAAACTTCACAATTTTAGGTTAACTTGGGGGGGGGGGTAACGGGTTTTTTGAACTGGCCCTAATACAGAATGCGTGTGTGTTCAGGGAAGCCATCCAGGGCTGTTTAATATTTTGTGCCCTCTTCTGCCCCAATAGCCCATATAGGAATCAAGTCAAGTGAAGTCAAGTTGGGGAACATGCACTGGTACAGCGCGTTGCCGCACCCACTACACATCAAAACAGCTTGGGATCCCGGTTGGCAACCCCCAGGCAGACACGCAGTCCAGTCCTACCCTCCGGAAATGATCTTCTATCTGCCGCAGCCAGGTGTTACGTGGGCAACCCCTTGGCCTGGTCCAGCCACTTGGGTCCCCAACAATGAGGATCTTATGAGCTAGATTCACCCTTGGGGAAACGAGCCACATGGCTGCAGTGCCGTAACTGACACTCCCTCACAATGCAGGTAATGTGCCTCATTCGGGACTCCATGAGCAACACAAACTCAAACCAATGGTACCCAAGGATTAACCGGAGAGACACAGTACCAAGGGAGTCCAGTCTTTGTCTCAGGTCACTGGATAGCGTCCATGTCTCACAACCATATAGTAAGACAGGAAGCACCAGGACTCTATAAAGACTTGGACCTTCGTCCTTTTGCATAAATATCGGGAGCACCACACACCCCTTTCCAGCGACCTCATGACCCCCAATGCTCTCCCAATCCGTCTACTGACTTCACAGGAAGAGTCACCAGAGTCACATGAATGTCACTGCCGAGGTAAGTAAACCTCTCGACGAGGTCGACACTCAATCCAAAATGAGTTAATCCCAAATGCTGCTGCAAGAAGTATTACAAGAACGAGAAAATACGTACACATAACTCCAGTTCTTAACTCCTTACACTGGCTCCCGGTTAAGTTTAGGGCAGATTTCAAAATCCTCCTTTTAACATATAAAGCATTAAATGGCCGAGGTCCGGCTAACTTGTCTGAACTTATCATGACTTACAAACCAGAACGTACATTAAGATCTCAAGATGCTGGTCTGCTTAGGATTCCAAGAAATGATAAAATAACAGTGGGAGGTCGAGCTTTTAGTTACAGGACCCCTGAATAATTTTAATATGTCACTGTGTGCTCTGTACAAAAATACTTTATAAGTCCACTTTTCTTTCTACTCACATGTACAGCAAACACAAAGCCAGATCTAGCACACAGGAGTTCACCATATAAGAACTGCTAGGCGAGCATTAGAAGACAAGACAGTTAGGGACAACTGAGAAACAGGCATTTCTGTGTGCTAAAGTCAGCATGACATTGGATCTGCTTTTCCTTGTTTGGAATGGCATGATTCACCGAAGTGGGGGCCTGCACATGGAGAAAGAGTATAACGCCTCAGCACATTGCCCGGCACACCTTTGAAGCCGATGGACGAATGGAAAATAATGTCATCCAATCTGGAAAATCCTTCTAGCAAAACAACGAAAATGGCAGAGTCTATACATCAGGCCACCACTCCCAAACTGGGTTCTTGCCATTGGCTTCCTTCGTCTGTTATGCCGCATAAAGCGCCATTAAAGAAGGCAAAGTTATTTCTCCTATGTGATTTCTTACCACCGTATCACTAAGGGAGCGGTATCACCTTTTTATATCTATATAGTTTCGGGTTATGTAACACCGCAATTATAAAAGAACTCATTCCAACAAGGAACTCGGGAGTGTTTTTTTTTTTTCTTCGTTTTTTTTCTGTCCTCCCTGGCCATCGGACCTTACTTTATTCTTTGTTACTTAGTATTACCTGATCTTATTTTTATATTTTTCTCTTTTCTTTCTTCATCTTGTAAAGCACTTTGAGCTTCATCATTTCTGTGAAAACGTGCTTAAGAAATAAATGTTGCTGCTATAATCAAACACTCTGTAGAAATAAAGCAGCTATCCACAGATTCCATGGATTATTTGAACAGTAAGGGGAGGTTTCCTCTTCGCATACAAGCCACCCGTGATTACAGGC
>JANRMT010062855.1:6765849-6795681 GCA_026402145.1 Polypterus bichir lapradei
ATTCCTCCTTGCAGATCCTCTCCAGTTCTGTCAGGTTGGATGGTAAACGTTGGTGGACAGCCATTTTTAGGTCTCTCCAGAGATGCTCAATTGGGTTTAAGTCAGGGCTCTGGCTGGGCCATTCAAGAACAGTCACAGAGTTGTTGTGAAGCCACTCCTTCGTTATTTTAGCTGTGTGCTTAGGGTCATTGTCTTGTTGGAAGGTAAACCTTCGGCCCAGTCTGAGGTCCTTAGCACTCTGGAGAAGGTTTTTGTCCAGGATATCCCTGTACTTGGCCACATTCATCTTTCCCTCGATTGCAACCAGTCGTCCTGTCCCTGCAGCTGACAAACACCCCCACAGCATGATGCTGCCACCGCCATGCTTCACTGTAGGGACTGTATTGGACAAGTGATGAGCAGTGCCTGGTTGTCTCCACACATACCGCTTAGAATTAAGGCCAAAAAGTTCTATCTTGGTCTCATCAGACACCTGAAGGACTCTGAGATGGTGAGAAATAAGATTCTCTGGTCTGATGAGACCAAGATAGAACTTTTTGGCCTTAATTCTACATATATATATATATATCAATCTATATATATATATCAATCCATCCATCCATTTTCCAACCCGCTGAATCTGAACACAGGGTCACGGGGGTCTGCTGGAGTCAATCCCAGCCAACACAGGGCACAAGGCAGGAACCAATCCCAGGCAGGGTGCCAACCCACCGCAGGACACACACAAACACACACTAGGGCCAATTTAGAATCGCCAATCCACCTAACCTGCATGTCTTTGGACTGTGGGAGGAAACCCACGCAGACACGGGGAGAACATGCAAACTCCACGCAGGGAGGACCCGGGAAGCGAACCCGGGTCTCCTAACTGCGAGGCAGCAGCGCTACCACTGCGCCACCGTGCCACCCCATACACATATATACATACATATACTGTATATACATATATATATATATATATACATATAAAATACCTTTTATTACAATCACACAGGTTGTCTCTTCTTTTTATCTCTTTCTCTCTCCCAGCAATGCTACTCCTTCAAGGTGAGTGTTGCCTGTCTCTGCTCTCAGCTGCGACTCACCTGGACAAGGCAGTCCAGTCTCTTTAAATGGAGGTCCAGAAGTATGTCCAGTGCCAGGACTTCACCCCTTGGAAGTTCTTCCGGACCATAGGGAAGTCCCCAAGAATAGGGAATGTAACTCCCTGTAGCATGCCCTAGTGGCACCCACAGACTCCAGCAAGGCTGTGCTCCTGGACCACAATTCCCAGCATTCCCTTTGGGCGTCCAAATGGGTACTGCAAACCAGGGATGCTGCCACTTAGTGTATGGGGGAAGACAATAGGTTTCCAGTCTGGAAGTGTGTTATCCTTCACAAAATATATACATATACAGGTATATATATACACACACACATACACACACTGTATGTAACTGATTAGGCACAACATTAAAACAGGTGAAGTGAATAACGTTGACAATCTTGTTATAATGGCACATATTAAGGGGTGGTAAACATTAGGCAACGAGTGAACAGTCAAATGTGCAAGCATAAGGATCTGAGCGACTTCGAGAAGGGCCAAACTGTGATGGCTAGATGACTGGGTACCATCCACTTCGACACCGACTCTTTATTTAAGGTAGCATCGACTTCACAATTTATGGTACCACCAACTCCGACTCCAACCCCACAACTGAAGATATCATGGACTTCGACTTTGACTCCTCAATTTATGCTACCACCAACTTCGACTCCGACTCTAGCTTCTCAATTTATGGTGCCTCCGATTCCTCTATTTGTAATCAGATGAATATATTTACTATTTTGATTGAACGCACATAACATACAAGAATATTGGAAATTTGAACACATTACATTACAATTTACACTGTTTTACCAATCCCGACTCTGACACCAGTAACCCAATAATTGCTTCCGACTGCAGCTCCACGACTCCACAACCCTGATGCTAGTTCCCCCAAAATGGCTTTGTGGGAAAAATCTAAAAAATAATTTATCACCATCAGAACTAAAGCAAACATTGAAAATGAATTAACAGATTGAAACCAGTGCTGTAAAAACCCTTAATGAGAATGTGAAACAGCAGGGAAAGATTCAAAAACCTGACAGAACATTAAAAAAAACAAAAACTCCAATCATTACAATGACTGACTGCGAGAGTCCGACTGGGAATGCTGGATCCGTGAGGTTAGCACTCCGCTTGCCTCCCTCAGTGGAAATAGTTTGAGACATAAAAGTGGTAATGATAATCTTCATCATCTGCGTTATCATTATCACTTCAAAATATTACTAAATGGGCTCATCTTGTGGGGATGAATGTGGTTAAAATTTAGGCAGTAATTATAGTCAAAAGTTGACATTATAACAAATGGAAAATTCCTGTTACCAACATCCGACTGCCAGACTGTGCAGCCAAAACCATAAACGTACAATTATAAAGAAATGTCAAAGTCGGTTAGCTGGCCCGGCGCCCATGCTTAGCATATGTGTTTGACTTTAGCATGTACTCTCTATGATCAGCACACAGGTCGGCAGAGCGCAGAGGTGCACCATAGGGGTTTTCTTGTGCCATCCAGGAGCCGGTTAAGACCACTGCCCGTTGTCACGTATGCACATCTATGGATCACTCTCCGGGCTCATTAGAGGTAGGTACTACCACTCCGGGTCGAGAGGGGGCGCTAGCGCTAACCTTCTCTTCCTTTATTCACTCCCTGTAGTACGGGGAAGACACGCAATGAGGGCAACTGACTCCACCCCCTTCCAGTGCCCCGCCTATAAAGCCCACAGCGGCCAGAAGGAGGTGTTCAGTCTTGTACAGAACGTACCGCAGGACAGAGCTCCTTTCTCAGTGACCGGAACCAAGCTGACAGCTACCTTGTTTAGATTTGATTTTTTTGCATTGGTGCGCATTGCGACCCTTTATTGTTACTCTTTTTTTTTTTTGAGTGTGTGTGTGGAATTAAATGGGAATGACTGAGTTGGCGCCCCAACATTTCTTCATGGAACTTACAGTGTTTTCCTTGACCACACTGCACAGGAAACCAAGATGCCATTCCAGAGACCGCCTGGATGGAACACGAATTAGGGATCTGGGAATTGGTGTACCATCCCGGATAGGAGAAGTAGAATTGGTCAAAGGAGGACCATGGGGCATCTGTTTGTCTCCCACCCCCACCCCAGCAAGGGAGCAGCAGGAAATTACATAGGTGCACCCGGCAGAGATGGGAGTAGATTCATACCTGGTGGCAAGGAGTGTGGACTAACAGACAGACTTCTCGGGAACTGCAGGTCCGACATTGTGGTCAGTAGCACAGGAGCACCGCAGGGGACTGTGCTTTCTCCAGTCCTGTTCAGCCAACATACATCGGACTTCCAATACAACTCGGAGTCCTGCCACGTGCAAAAGTTTGCTGATGACACTGCTATCGTGGGCTGCATCAGGAGTGGGCAGGAGGAGGAGTATAGGAACCTAATCAAGGACTTTGTTAAATGGTGTGACTCAAACCACCTACAACTGAACACCAGCAAAACCAAGGAGCTGGTGGTGGATTTTAGGAGACCCAGGACCCTCACGGACCCCGTGATCATCAGAGGTGACTGTGTACAGAGAGTGCAGCTGGATGATAAATTGGACTGGACTGCCAGTACTGATGCTCTGTGTAAGAGAGGACAGAGCCGACTATACTTCATTAGAAGGCTGGCATCCTTCAACATCTGCAATAAGATGCTGCAGATGTTCTACCAGACGGTTGTGGCGAGCGCCCTCTTCTACACGGTGGTGTGCTGGGGAGGCAGCATAAAGAAGAGGGACGCCTCACACCTGGAGAAACTGGTGAGGAAGGCAGGCTCTATTGTAGAAACGAAGCTGGACAGTTTGACATCCGTGGCACAGCGACGGGCGCTGAGCAGACTCCTGTCAATCATGGAGAATCCACTGCATCCACTGAACAGGATCATCTCCAGACAGAGGAGCAGCTTCAGCGACAGACTGAAGAGATCGTTCCGCCTTCTTGCTTTGACATGACCAGGACGTCTGTAAAGTTGAAACTACATGCTTTGACATGATTGGAACTTCACATGGGACCCTCCCTCTTATTTCTTTAACATGATCGGGACTTCCGTAAAGTCAAAACTGCACACTTTAACATGATCATAACTTTATTGGGACCCCTCCACCAGACCCCCATGGCTTCAACACGATTGGGACTTTCGTAAAGTCAAAACTGTGTACTTCAACGTGATTGGAACTTCACATGGGACCCTCCCTCTTATTGCTTTAACATGATCGGGACTTCCGTAAAGTCAAAACTGTACACTTTAACATCATCATAACTTCAAGGGAGCCACCCTACTGCTACGACACGATTGTAAGTCGGAACCGCACACTTGAATGTGATTGGAGCTTCACGTGGTACCCCCTCCCTTATTGCCTTGACACAACTAGGATGTCCGTAAAGTTGAAACTGCTTTGATGTTATCGGAACTTCATGGGGACCCCCACCTTCTTGCTTTGACATGATCAAGACTTCTGTAAAGTCGAAACCGCACACTTTGACAGGATTGGAACTTCACATGGGACCCTCCCTCTTATTGCTTCAACATGATTGGGACTTCTGTATAGTTGAAACTGCACTCTTGAACATGATTATAACTTAACGGGACCCCGGTCTCCCCCTGCCCCCTCCCTCAGTGGTTCGACACGATTGTACACTTCAACATAATCGGAACTTCACGTGAGACCCTTCTGGCCCCAGAACAAATTGTGCTTGGGCCTTCACTATAATCGAAAAGAGAAGCGGTGTGTAGTGTGGCGCACCTGAGAGGCGAGCAATTGTGAGGCACAGCAGGGAGGATGGAGTAGGGCTTGTTGGGTGTTATCTGTTATTTAATTCAGAACCGTTTTGGTATCAATGGCGGAGTGGTGGCTCTGAGGGTAGGGATCTATGCCAGCAATCGGAAGGTTGCCAGTTCGAATCCCACAAACGCCAGAAGTGACTCTACTCCCTTGGGCCCCTGAACAAGGCAGTTGCTACGCCCTGGGTATGACGTTAACCTGCATCCAGCCCTGAATGTAGGCCCTCCAACCTACAGGGAAACCTTGAGGATTGGTGGCAGGATTGGCACTCAGGCTGCTGTAAAAAAAAAAAAAAAACCTCAGAGTGTTCAGTGTGGTGCTGGGGTGTCACCCCGGTTGCATGGCTGCACTCGGATCTCAATCTGGGTGATTTGCCGCATGGTGGGTGCAACAATGCGCTATAATCAGTGCAGGCTGCCAACCTCATTTTGGTATCAGTTCCCACCGAAGCCAATAGCTTAATGCCAATCGAAAACTATTAGAGAGTCCAAAGTCAAAGTAAATGCCACTGCACAGGCGCTTCCATTGTTGTGGAGGGAACGCACAAGGCTGGAAGTCACATGGCACTCAACCGTTGCCTAGCAACATAACACAGCCGAGTCAAAGCGTGCAGACAACGTTTTTCGTTTAGGTGGAAGGACCTCGTGTTTGAGGATTTTTATCGTTGTTTCTTCAGTGCTGTTGTGTAACCCTGAGCAAATCACTTCCATTCCTAGGACTGCAGCTCCACATTCTATACAATGTGCCTCCGCGTGGTTTTATTATAAAGTGTACTTATTTTTCAAGACATATGATGTGGGGTCGCATAATTAATACAATATTGCAGCGTTCCATTTTCCTCTTGCTTTCATGTCTAACTCGGAACATATGAAACTGCACAAACAAGGGGGCGCATGCAACTGGTTTTCTCAGCTAATGGCTAAACAGAACAGTCCCAGTGCCTCATTAAGACAGTTCTTAAACGTGATTCAGGCGCCCCGCTTCATCTACGTGACTCACTGGTTTATTTTGGATAATTTGTGAGAAACCGCGTCCTGTTTTTTTTTTTTTTTTTTTTTGTCTGCACTTCCCAAAGTCTCCACTTGGTGTCCTCAAGTCCATGCAGAATTCTGCTAGACTGCCTTTACTAATTCTTCTTCTTTTGGTTGCTCCAGCTAGGGGTTGCCACAGCGGATCATCTTTTTCCATCTCTTTCAGTCCTCGTCATCTTCTTCTGTTACACTCATCACCTGCATGTCCCCTCTCACCACATCCATAAACCTCCTCTTGGGTCTTACTCTTCTCCTCTTCCCTGGCAGCTCTATCCTTAGCACCCTTCTCCCAATATACTCAGCATCTCTCCTCTGCACATTTGCAAACCAACACAATCTCGCCTCTCTGACTTTGTCTCCCAACAGTCCAACTTGAGCTGACCCTCTAATGTCCTCATTTGTAATCCTGTCCATCCTCTTCACACCCAATGCAAATCTTAGCATCTTTAACTCTGCCACCTCCAGCTCTGTTTCCTGTGCCACCGTCTCCAGCCCATATAACATAGCTGGTCTCACTACCGTCCTGTAGACCTTCCCTTTCACTCTTGCTGATACCCGTCTGTCACAAATCACTCCTGACACTCTTCTCCACCCATTCCACCTTGCCTGCACTCTCTTTTTCACTTCTCTTCCTGCTGTATCCTTTAGGTGACTTAAGCACCCGTGTTGGGTGCCGTCACTAGAGGGGCGCCATTTAGGCAAAAGAAATGTTTTCTGTTTTTTGGTACGTTCATTACCCAGTCCAGCTTTAACTCTGTTCTTCAGGATGAGCGTTCAATCCATTTGAAACCCAAAAGTCTGTTTGGTCAAAGGCGGAAAGACAAAAAAAAAAAATGGCGGTACACCCTCCCTTAGGGGGTTCGGAAACAGACTGATATACAATAATGCATTCATCTTTCCCTCAATTCCAAGCAGTCACCCGGTCTCAGCCACCACCAGGCATTACCGTAAGGATGGAGTTATTCTGGTGGCGAGATGTGCCTGGTCTGCATCATACATAGGGCTTGGGGTCCAATCTTTGTCTCATCAGACCAAAGTTGTTTACAAGCCATTTTGGCAAAGTCTAAGTGGGCTGTCATTTGCCTTTTACTCAATAGTGTCTCCCATCTTGCCACTCTACTGGAAACGCACTCATTAATGGAGTGCTGCTCACATGGTTGTCCTTTCAACTGGTTTTCCCATCTCAGCAGCTCTGTCGTGATTATTGGGTTCTTGGTCAACTTCCTGATCATTCTTGCCTGGTTAACTAGTTTCTAGTCTTGGTGCTTCCAAACTTGTTATGTTTCACAGTTCTGGACAGAGATCCCCCATGGTGGTCTGGCAGAGTGGTGATATACATACAACTAGCGGTACTCCCTGCCAAGGGCGTTGCTTGGGTTTATCCATTGGAGGTCCAGAAACTCACTGATATACAGAAACACATTCATCTTTCCCTCAATTCTGACCAGTCTCCCTGTGCCTTCCACCACCATGCTTCACCATAAGGATAGAGTTAGGCCAGTGATGAGCAGTGCCTGGTCTTCACCACACTCCCAGAGTGCTGGGAGTCCAGTCTTTGTCAAATGGCATGTAAATGACTGGTCTGATGAGACAAACTCTAAGTGGGCTGTCACCCGGCCACTCTACCGTAAGCGCCTCATTGATGGGTTCTCCAGGTTGAATTCTCCTCATTGCTGAGATGGGAGAACCCGTCAGAGGATTTCCAAACCTCTCTTGTGACTACTAGGTTTCTTGGTCACCTTCCCGATCAAGGCCCTTCCATGCCTAGCTACTCAGTTTGCCAGACGACCAGTTCTAGGAAGAGACTCGGTGCTCCCAAACTTCTTCCGTTTCATAATTCTGGATCTCCTTTGGCGGTCTGATAGTGTGGAGCGTAGAGTGGGGCTGGCTGGGTAGTAGTGGGAAGTGCGAAATCTCAATTAACTTACCAATCGTGGTTGAGGAGCGAAGTGCCAGGCGAAGTGATGGAAAGACGTATCGGGGAGTACGGCCCCCCACTTCATGAACTGCATTTAGCCAACCTGAGCGATAATCCTAATGTTTGATGAGTTTCAACTGCTTCTCAGTCAATAATAATAAATTATATAGCACCTTATCATACATTTACATGGGACTCAAGGTGCTTTCCACAGATCAATCAACAAAAACCATAGATATATACCACCGTTACAGTCATATGAAAAAGTTTGGGAACCCCTCTAAGCCTGCATAATAATTGACTCTCCTTTCAACAAAACAGATAACAGTGGTATGTCTTTCATTTCCTAGGAACATCTGAGTACTGTTTTCCGAACAAAGATTTTTAGTAAAGCAGTATTTAGTTGTATGAAATAAAATAAAATGTGAAAAACTGGCTGTGCACAAATGTGGGTCCCCTTGTCATTGTGCTGATTTGAATGCCTGTCACGGCTCAATGCTGATTACTTGGTTGGATGATCTCGTTAAGCCTTGAACTTCATAGACAGGAGTGTCCAGTCATGAGTGGTAAAAGGTATTTAAGGTGGTCAATCGCAAGTTGTGCTTCCTTCCCTTTGACTCTCCTCTGAAGAGTGACAGACAGCATGGGATCCTCAAAGCAACTCTCTAAAGATCTGAAAACAAAGATTGTTCAGTCTCGTGGTTTAGGTGAAGGCTACAAAAAGCCATCTGAGAGGTTTAAACTGTCAGTGTCAACTGTAAGGAATGGAATCAGGAAATGGAAGGCCACAGGCACAGTTGCTGGTAAACCCAGCAGGTCTGACAGGCCAAGAAAAATACAGGAGTGGCATATGAGCAGGATTGTGAGAATGGACAATTCACAGATCACCTCCAAAGACCTGCAGGAACATCTCGCTGCAGATGGTGTATCTGTACATCGTCCTACAATTCAGCGCATCTGTATGGCAGGGTGATGAGAAAGAAGCCCTTTCTGCACTCAGGCCACAAACAGAGTCGCTTCTTGTATACAAATGCTCATTTAGACAAGCCAGATTCATTTTGGAACAAAGTGCTTTGGACTGATGAGACAAATTTTGATTTATTTAAGGTCAAAACAAAAAGCACTTTGCATGACGGAAGAAGAAAAACACCTGCTACCTACTGTCACATTTGGTGGAGGTTCTATCATGCTGTGGGGCTGTGTGGCTAGTTCAGGGACTGGGGCCCTTGTTAAAGTCGAGGGTTGGATGAATTCAACCCAATATCAGCAAAGTCCTCAGGATAACGTTGAAGCAACAGTCACAAAGCTGAAGTTACGCAGGGGTTGGATATTCCAACAAGACAATGACCTAAAACACAGCTGGAAATCTACAAAGGCATTCATGCAGAGGGAGAAGTACAATGTTCTGGAATGGCCGTCACAGTCCCCCGACTTGAATATCATCGAAAATCTATGGGATGATTTGAAGCAGCCTGTCCATCAAATTGAGCTGAACTGGAGAGATTTTGTATGAAGAATGGTCAGAAATACCTCCATCCAGAATCCAGACACTCATCACAGGCTACAGGAGGACAGCGTCTGGAGGCTCAAAGGAGCAAAAGGAGGCTTAACTAAGTATTGATATGATATCTCTGATGGGGTGCCCACATTTATGCACCTGTCTAATTTTTTATGATGCATATTGCATATTTTCTGTTAATCTAATAAACTTAATGTCACTGCTGAAATCCTACCGTCTCCATAAGGCATGTCGGATATTAAAAGGAAGTTGCTACTTTGAAAGCTCAGCCAACGATAAACAAAAATTAGGGTTAGGGTTATTGAGCATTAATACGGGTTCCAAAGCTTTTTCATATAATTGTACTTGGATTATTGTCATAAAATACTATGCTACTTTCTTTTTTAAGAATGCGAAGCACAAAATCAGCAGGTATTGGTAAGCAAAATTAAACCCTAAAGTGCAAAACAAACCTTCACTCTTATTAGAAAATGGTTTTCTAACACTCAGTGCTTTCAATGACACCCTCGTTTTATAGAAAAGTAAGGCCATTAATCCATCCTCCATGAATGAACCCAAGTAACTGACTGATCAGCAGGCATGGATGCAGCATTTGTGGTAAAAACTTCAGTTGTTTTAAATCATTTTATAGCCTCGAATCTGGGAAAATTCATGAGAGGCATGAAAACAAACTGCCTAAGCACCCTTAATCTTCACAAAAACAAACATTCTGCACGTACCCCCTTCATTTAGAAGCGTTTTTTGCTAAGTAGATCCAACTTACCCAGAAGCTATAAGTGCCCGCGACTGTGCCATAGCAATTCTCTGGAGTGTGGGCCTGCTCAGATTGGCCAGACTGGAACGAGCAATGGTGCCTGTGCTGGCAGAGGAGACAGTAACTCTGGGGCTGGCAACCCCAGCCGAGGAGAGGACTGGCGCGCTACTGCTTGTGGCACTGTTGACAGATATCTGAGAAGGCTTGGCACCCGGGCTGCCTGATTTCGTGTTGGGTGGGCTTCGTGTGACAGTCGCAGGCGGTGGCGCCACTTGCTTTCCTTTGCGGTTTTGTGGGCTGAGTGTGCTAGAAGCTGCTGCAGCCGCTGCCGCCGCTGTGGCCTTCACGCTCATCACAAGCATGCATTGCTGACAGTTACAAGGCTGTCCAGGAGGAGGCGCTGATGCGGCCGCCACAATGCTAGTAGAGAGGCTGTTTATGCCAGTACTTGATGCTGATGTCACACTGGAATTCGCTGCGCCAGCTCCGGCAGGCCAGGACTGTGACTTTGGTAATGCTCCAGTCACCAGCGGGTAAGTGAGGTCCAGCCGGCGTTGAATCCTTCGCCGCCGCTGAGTCTGCCGATTGATCTGGCTCATCGAGGTGAAGTCAATAATATAGCAGAAGCCAATGGGAGTCAGGTCCAACCACGGCTGCTGTCGGTCCCGCGCCGCCTGTATGGTAATACAGATTTCCATATCATAGGGTGTCCAGGATCCCGAATCATTCTCCCATTCCCAAACCACACCTTTCCCAGGGGCTGACGTTGGGTCATAGAAGCTGCGCCGCACCGGGCGTAGGGTACCTGTTAGGAGAGAGAGAGAGAGAAAGAGAGGGTCAGCCGGCAAAGAAGTGTTCTTCATCCCAATGCTCATTCTTTACATCAACTTCGAGAAGACAAAAAATTGAAAAAGCATCTGCAAATAAAGCTCAAGGTTGGTGAATTTGACAAAACTGAAAAAACCTCAAAATCAATCTGCCCCAATGCACTAAAGACCATCAATTACAACTTGTAGAAAAAAATGTGACATGCTTTGACATCCACTTTCATAAAATGTTAAGTGTCTGTGTGTCCATCCAGTTGCTATGTCTCTGTCATTCCAAAAGATGATGCATCACAAACATTAACATTGCTTTTAAGAACCCCATACCAAATGGCATATAACAGAGATAGAATGAACCAATGCAATGCATCTAACAGATGACGCATCCCAAACATTGACACAGCTTTTACAAATTCCCTATCAAATAGCATATAACAAAGACTTATGCATTGCATTTGTCATTCCAACAGATGGCATATCACAAACATTAACACTACTTTTATAAATCACACTAGCCATGTGCGCCCAACTACGTTGCGTGTGTTAAAGTTGTCTGTGAAGGGCTCGTGAACTGGGCCCTTCGTCGCACAGCATTATGATTTTTTTATAAGGGAAACAAAATTCCAAAAGAAAACCCTTAGATATTGATTCGATAGGAACGGCCTACTCGGAATCACTGTCCGAATAGTAATTATGTGGTGATGTAGGAGCATTTCTGCTTCTGTCCGTTCACAGTCCGTCTCGTTTTCACGACGCTGTTGTTTCCTCTCACGATGTCTTCTCAATCTTTCTCCAATCTCGCAGGTTGCTTTGTGGCAATCCAAAGAGTAAGGCAATATACACGGAGCAATGGTTATAAAAGGGAGACACATAGGTATCCAGGCTCTTTAAAGCATAAATAAGGATCACTTCACTGACATGTGAGCAAGCCACGGTACAACTGTGAGACGCGCAGCACTCGCTGGCTACAACGTAACAATAATAATTTCCGGAACGTGCTGTTACGTTGTCATTCATTTTACCCACTGTCTTTCTTTCAGTCATATGTTACGTAGGCACGTACCTTTTATCTTCGGCAATCTCATTCTCTAACTAGGCCTCAGGAGCTAACCAGCGTAACACTGTCCACCACCCCTTTCGTTATTCCGGCACATTGTTGACATCCGTGAGTAACAACAACGTACTAAACTGGAAGGTGGCCTACGCATGCGTGGAATTCGCGGACAAACAAAGATCAAGATCTAAATGAAGATCTCTTTAGTTAATTTAAAGCACAACAATTTGTTTAGTTTGAATGTCTGTGTTTTGAGGTGTGACTGGCGTACTACAGTGTTCAGTAGTATAAGCCTGGAGGAGATTCTTAATGCAATGCCTATGTTTTAGCTGTCTCTCTACTGCCATCTAGTGCTGCTTCTTCTAATTCTATCATTTGCGAACAAACAAAGATCAAGATCCAAATGAAGATTATATATAGAGATACCCAAATGTCTTATAACAGAGACATATGCACTGCATTTATCAATCCAACAGATGGAACATTTTTAACATTAGCAATCCAATACCAACCTGCTTATAACAGAGACATATACATTGCATTTGTCATTTCAACAGACAGCGCATCACAAACATTAACCCTGCTTTTACAAATGTCACACCAAACGGCTTATAGCAGAGATGGATGCATTGCATTTGTCTTTCCAACAGATGATGCATCACAAACACTAATACTGCCTTTATGAACCCCATACCAAATGGCTTATACCAGAAATGGATGCATTGCATTTATTATTCCAACAGATGGCACTTTACAAACACTAATATTACATTTACGAATTCCATACCAAACGGCTTAAAACAGAGACACATGCATTGTATTTTTCATTCCAACAAATGGTGCATCACCAACATTAATGCTGCTTTTGCAAATCCAATACCAAATGACATATAACTGTGACACAAGTATGAATTGCATTTGTCATTCCAGCAGATGGTGCATCACAAGCATTAACACTGCTTTTACGAATCCCATATTAAACAGCATATAACAGAGACACATGCACTGCATGGTGCAGTGCAAACATTAATGTGGAGATCTGTGATTTCAACTCATCATAGACTAGATAGACAGACAGATAAACAGACAAAGAGATATAAAAGGCACTATATGATAGATAGATCTTTAAAGGTATTAACAATGAATGAATGAATGAATGAAAAAGTAAATAGTGTGCAGTACACTGTTCCCTTGTTCCAGACTGAAACCTGCTTTGAATTTGCTGCTTTGATATAAAAGCCAACAGATGGCTACTTGGATGACTTACAGCTCCAATGCTAACTTTCAGTACACTTAACTAGAGTTGGTAAACCACTGAAATGACAATAATTTAGTAAAGTAGCTACTAATATAAAGGCTCGCTATGATGTTTTACACCTTCTTTACACTTATTAAACACACTGCTGATGTTTTAATTGCAGGTCAGGTCTTCCCCCTTGAGTTATGTGAAGCACACATTTCATAAGAATGTAACAGTATACGGCACTGCAGTTGTAAAAGTCCATTAATCTCAGCCTGAACTCTCCTCATAATGCCCTATGCGTATCTGATTGTGTAATTGCAGTGCAGTTCAACAGTTCATTGTGATCATAAACTTATGTTACTTAAAGGAATCCGCAATACAATGTGTGCACTGTTTGTGAAAATTCTTCACTACTTCCTTTTACAATTGTCAGCATACTCGTATTTACTGACCTTGGCTCCTGTACAGAACTTGGCAGTAATGTGAGAAAGCCTGCAGTGTATCCTATAGGGGGCGCCAATGTGTTGCAAAAATAAAAGGCAAAAAAAAAAATATAAATTCCAGAATGCCAAGGGTTACTTTCTGAAAACTTCTACAATGCACCACAGGGATGGGCGCTGCCATTTTTAATATCAGTGAGTCACAAAACCTGCTCTCTGAATTGCTGAATCTCTCCTCCCTTCTCATCACTCTTTTTTTTTTTTCCCTTTTAAAAGTATCAGCCATGAATTATTTTAAATTAAGCCACACCATTAGCTGCGGGCTATTCAGCTTTGCTGCTGTGATTTGAAGACTAGACAGCATCGATACAAACCACATCACACTCCACCAACTGAAACTCCGAGACAATCTAAGTCTCCAATATTCAACCGGATTACTTTTACTGCAGTTATAATGTAACTTGCTTGGCTTTATCTTAACTTCATCCTTTGCACTGCCTCTTTGCAGATCCAGACTAAACATCTGAGCTGATCACCACTGGAGTTTGCATGTTCTCCTCAATGCATGGGAGGTTTTTCTCTTTTTATATTCCTCTGACTGTCCGATTCAGCATTGCTTCGACTTCATGTGACACTCACAGACAGAGGTGACTTGTGTTTTCATTTGTGGTTTTCTGCTCTAAGAGTGCTCAAGGCTGCAGACCATCCCAGCCATGCAACTGTAAACCAGTCCAGAGTGAGGGAGTGTGTGCTTCAATGCTCCCCGCAACAGGCCGACATCCCATCCGATGTTGTGGTCTTGTCTTGGCCTTAAAGCTGCTGGGATAGGCGGTGAGGCCTGCAACCTGATAAAGAGAAACAACAGGCCTGGGAGAGCTGGAGGGCCAACAGATGTTCTTGTTTGGTCATTTATGTCATACTTTTAGGTTTAGCTGTGCGCATTCCTCCTTGATATTTAATTGGCTAACAAAGGAGATAGTGTTGGATACATGTGGCCTCCTTGGTATTAATATGGATGTGAAGAGCTGCCATAAAGACCCCCTCCTATCAACAGATATAGTAGATAGAAAAGGCATTATATGATAGATAGACAGATAGATAATGTGAAAGGTATTATATGATAGACTGTCTGTCATTGAGTGCCTTTTGTCTGTCTGACAGACAGATAGATAGATATGAAAGGCACTATATAATAGATAGACAGATAATGTGAAAGGCATTATATGATAGACAGACAGACAGATAGACATATAGAGATGAAAGGCACTATATAGATATATAGATTAAAGACATTAAATAATAGACAGACAGACAGACAGACAGATTGATAGTGCAGTTGGCAGGATTAGATAGATAGCGTAGCTGGTAGGATTAGACAGACAGACAGATAGCATAGTTGGCAGGATTAGATAGATAGATAGATAGAGTAGTTGGCAGGATTAGATAGATAGCGTAGCTGGTAGGATTAGACAGACAGATAGCGTAGTTGGCGGGATTAGATAGATAGATATGAAAGGCACTATATAATAGACAGATAATGTGAAAGGCATTATATGATAGACAGACAAACAGATAGACATATAGAGATGAAAGGCACTATATAGATATATAGATTAAAGACATTAAATAATAGACAGACAGATCGATAGTGCAGTTGGCAGGATTAGATAGATAGCGTAGCTGGTAGGATTAGACAGACAGACAGATAGCATAGTTGGCAGGGATAGATAGATAGATAGATAGATAGATAGATATGGTAGTACCTGTTGTGATTAGAGCAAGCAAACAATAGAGAAAAAAAAAAAAAAAAAAAAAAAAAAAAAAAAAAAAAGTGTGAGGCCTCCTAAAAGCCCCACAAAGTAAGCCAGGACCTTCACTACCCTGTCCAGATAAAGCCTCACCCCAGGCAGCCAACCCATAAAGTCCTCAAGCAGGCTTCGGCCTGCATTGACCTAAAATGAAGTCTGGCTTTTGCTGTATTTTAAATGTACAAAAAAAAAGGGAAAAAAATACAAAAAATGTCCCACATGGGAGAGAAACTGTAAAACATCTGGACTGAGAGACAAATTCAAAAGAAAAAACTTTTATAAGCAAAGAAATATGTATTACTAACACAAAAAGACTATGGAAAAAGCTGAAAAATAAGTCAGCAAGGATTTCTGTAAAACACGCATATCCAAATGGAAGATCCACACAATCAAAGACCAGAAACAGAAGCACCATACTCAAATACTCACAGTCTGCACATCTTTGAATGTCAATGAACCACCGAAGGACCAACACACTGCAGCTTCAAACAGAAAGGCTGAGGGCAGCCATTCAGTGGAGATGTCAGAGTGGCCCTGAATATCTGAATATCCAACCTAAGTCGGACTGAGCTGTGCCAGTGTGCTGTACTGCAGTATTTAGGACGCTGGAGTGTCTTTACTGCCCACCTTAGTATCCCTTCCTCCAGCCTTCATGCTCCAGACCTGACGTGCGACGGTCTGTGCAAACATTCCGTTTTTTTTTTTTTTTTTTAATGCACGTGTGTCTATCGCACATTAAATTCCATACAGGCTGACATGACTCAATAGCTGCACCCTTATCTTTCCATCTTTATGAATGATCGTTCCCGGGGGCTCTGATGCGTTTGTTTTGCCTCACGAGTCCCGTGTTGTGTCGTGTCTGAGCCTGCACTTTGTAGCTTAGCATTGCATTTTATTATTTTTTTTAAAAAAAAAAGCCTGAGTCGCGAGGATGAAGACACTGGGACACTTCATGGGAGGCGTTTATGTCCAATCGCACATTCAAGCTCTTTAGGGGCAAGAGAGCATCCAAACGAATTACTTTACTTTTTATTTTGACCTTTGATTTTTTTTTTCTTATTTCCTGACTAGTCACCTTGGGGTCTTTTTACCGAAAAGCTGCAGGTTTTTGGAGAGACAGGAGTCACTACAGGTGTCCACTTTCTTTGAGAGTTGAAATCGGGACCGGTGGAATGCAGGAAGGTCTAAATAAGTGGAGACGGCCCACCGCCACTGCAGAGAAAGAAAGAAAGAAAGAAAGAAAAAAAAAAAAAAAAAACACAAAAGGGGGGCTTCAGGGATTTTATTGTCCCTTCCAAGCAAGCACACTCAAACACACCCAACCCCCCAGCCTGGGAAAATAAGCCAAAGAAAGAGAAGCGTCGATGAATGGCACATTGAGGGAGGACGCGTCCTGTCCTGCATGTGAATCCAAGGCAGAGGGGCGAAGCTGCGCGGAGTTCGTCTTTAGTCGCACTAACTCTTTATTCAAATAAGACAATGGCAGCTGACCAGGTCCTTTTAATAACTCTTTTTAATTTAACTCTTAATTCATAGGCCCAAACAAAAAGAGCAATCTGGAGCCGTCACGTCTCCTAGCGGGACGGCAGGGTAGGCTGATGTTTTTTTTTTTTTTTTTTCTTCCCAGACGCGGAGCACACAGCAGCCATGTTTATTAATCAGGATTTAATTGTGTCAGGCTTTAAGCATTATTTGTGAGAAATCTACTTTTTTAAATTGTTTTTTTGGCATATCCGTTTAAGAAACACCACAGCATTTGTTTTCTACATTTAATCGGCTCTGACGTGCGGCACTTACTTCTTATTATTTGGAGCCTCCCGCTTGCATCTTATCTTTGCGAGAGGAGCACTAAACACAAAATTAATGTTTTAGACTTTATAGCCAGGAAACCAAGTAGGCAGAGCACTTTTTTTCTAGACCACCTGCTTTTAAAAATGCTGTTATTAAAAATAAACACATTTGTATTGTTAAGACTCAACCTGTCATGCTGATAAAGTATAAAATATATATACATAAAACCTGAATAAAAGTAGGTCATTATATTGCATCCTCATCCCTAAGGCTACTTGCCTGGCAGCATGGAGACAGGAGGAAGAAATGCTAACCACTGGAGTTTTCTTCATTGTTCTTTTCCATTTTGGTTTCAGGACATGAGAGCGTAGAAACAGGAATTAGGAGTCCATCTGGGAAGCGGATTTGTGTTTTTGATTTAATAAGATTACGGGGCGTTCAGAAAGTATTCAGACCCCTTCACTTTTGTCACCTTTTGTTCTGTTGCTGCCTTGTGCTAAAATCGTTTCAATTCATCTTTTCCCCACTCAAGCGACACTCAATACCCCAAAATGACAGGATTTTAGGAATTTCTGCAAATGTATTGAAAATACATTTAAAAAGCAAGGAAATATCCCATGGACACAAGTCTTCAGACCCTTTGCTAGGACTCTTGAAGCCCCCGGCTCAGGTTCATCCCATTCTATTGATCATCACCGAGATGTTGTTGCACCTTATTTGGAGTTCACATGTGTTTCAAGTCAATTGACTGGAATGATCAGGAAAGACACACACATAGCTGGCCAAAGATGGTCCACCAGTTGGCAAAAGCCAAGCCATGAGGTCCGAGGAATTGAGCTTAAAGACAGGATTCTGTCGAGACTCAAAAAAGAAAAAAGAAAAAAGAAAAATTCACGGTTTCAAAGAGCACAATGGCCTCCATAATTCTTAAATGGAGAAAGTCTGGAACAACCATGACTGTTCCTAGAACTGACCACCCGGTCAAACATAGCAAATGTGTGAGAAGAGCCATTATTAGAGAAGTGACCATGGGCCCCCAATGATTACTCTCACTCTGAACTTATGTGGAAACTTCCAGAACAGCAACCATCACTGCAAAACTCCTCCAAACTTGACTTTATGACAGGGTGACTAATCAATAAGCCTTTCGTCCCTGTAGGACAAAACAAAGATGTACACAGGTGGAGCCAAGGGACAACTCTGGGAATGTCCTTAAATGGCCCAGCCAGAGCCCACTCTAACATCTCAAGAGAGACCTGAGACCACCAATGGTCTCCAGCCAACCTGACAGAGCTGGGGAGGATCCGCAGAGAAGAACGGCAGAAGTTCCCCAAATCGAAGTGTGCAAAGTGTGTCGCGTCAGACCCAAGACCACCCCAGGCTGGAATCGTAATGTACTGGACTACCGTAGTGCCCACATCCTTTTTCTGATGCCCCATCCCCACTACTATGTTTTGTTTAAAACCATAGACATTTGTCTCTATTTTCTCCTTTCGTCCACATTATTCTGCCATTTTCAACCCCTGAAAACAAAGACATTTGAAAACACTCCTTAGAGCCGTTGTAATGTGGATGGGCGAAAACGCAGAATTTTAAAAACACAGTCTCTAATCGCACTCTGATTGGTCCGTGCTTATTACGTGGTTCTTCCCTGATTGGACCTTTCGCATTACAGCATCTCATTCTGTGATTGGTTACCTTTCACAGAAAAAAGAAATACTAATTTGAACATAGCGGGTACAGAAGAGTTGCTTTCCATGGCACCTTTGTTTCGTTACTCGCCCTCAAAGCAACTAAATTGCATTCTGTAGAGTTTGAATGCTGCATACCTGCACAAAAGGCAAATCATTTACTGGTTGCTACAATTTTGAGATAAACCCTGTGGCCAACAGCGTTACTGTCCTCGGCCCTCTTCTCTTCTGTATTTATATGCTTCCCCTTGGCCATATTATTCGTAGCTTCGGACCGGTTATCATTTTTATGCAGATGATACTCAAGTCTGTTTCAATGTTAAAAGTGGAACTTCATCAGAGCTCTGTCAGTTCACAACCTGCCTCAGTGAAATTAAAACCTGGATGGAGCAGAACTCTTTAAAATTAAATTGCAACAAAACTGAACTCCTGCAAATTGGGACTAAAATGCAACTTAATAAAATGAGCTCCATCCCGGTCCATCTTGGCGGTGATCTCATCAGACCTGCCTCTACTGCAAAGAATCTTGGTGTCATTTTCAATTCCTCCCTTTCTTATTCTGCCCACATAAACCACATTAAGAAACGTTCTTACTTTCACCTCCGTAACATATCCCGTGTTCGCTCCTTCCTCTCCTTTTCTAATGCTGAGAAGCTTGTCCCTGCTTTTATCACATCCCGCATTGATTATTGTAACTCGCTGCTGGCGTGTGCCCCTTCTAATCTTATATCACAGCTCCAGCTTATTCAAAACTCGGCTGCAAGAGTCCTGACACGGACCAGCAGCAGCGAGCACATCACACCCATCCTGCTCCGTCTTCACTGGCTCCCTGTGTCTTACAGAATTGAATATAAAATACTACTAATAACCTACAAAGCCTTAAATAACCTTGCACCAAACTACATCAGTGACCTTCTCCATCACTATGTGCCTGCCCGCCCACTAAGGTCCTCTGATTCTGGCAATCTCGTTGTGCCCGACACTAATCTACACTCCATGGGTGACAGCAGGGCCTTCACCTGTATAGCGCCCAGACTCTGGAATGACCTACCGAAATTAATCAGGTCAGCTGACTCCATGAATTCCTTTAAAAAACAACTCAAAACTCATCTGTTCAGGAAGGCTTTTAGCTCTACTTGACTTTACTATCCTTCTCTCAGTTTACCTCCATGTCAAGATGCTCATGTAACCTGTATGTGTGTGTGCGAGACCATCAACTATGTTGTCCGTTAGGCTTTTTTTTCTCTGAATTCACTTTCATAATCTTCTTTATTTATTTATCTGGTTTGTACAATGCTATATACTGTATACCCTGCTGTTCTTTCTTAAATTCTGTGAAGTGCCTTGAGCATGGGAAAGGTGCTATATAAATAAAATTTATTATTATTATTAGTATTATTATTACTGTCCCTTCAGGGATTTTTCCACCAACGTGAGTGCAAACATCTAAGTTGTATTTGTTTTTGGTCGTTTTACTGTGGATGGTGATACTCTCATAAACAATGTGAACAAAGATTTCATTTACAAACGCCATCAGTGTGGACGTAGCCCATGTTACATGGAGCCATCCTGGCAGCTTTGGGCAAAAGGTGGGATGGTGGGATAGATAGATAGATAGATAGATAGATAGCGTAGTTGGCAGGATTAGACAGACAGACAGACAGCGTAGTTGGCAGGATTAGACAGACAGATAGATTGTGTAGTTGGCAGGAATAGACAGACAGATAGATAGCGTAGTTGGCAGGATTAGACAGACAGACAGACAGATAGATAGCAAACTTGGCAGGATTAGACAGACAGACAGATTGTCTAATCCTGCCAACTACACTGACAGACAGATAGATAGTGTAGTTGGCAGGATTAGACAGACAGATAGATAGATAGTGTAGTTGGCAGGATTAGACAGACAGACAGATTGATAGCATAGTTGGCAGGATTAGACAGACAGATTGATAGCATAGTTGGCAGGATTAGACAGACAGACAGACAGACAGATTGATAGCATAGTTGGCAGGATTAGACAGCCAGACAGATAGATAGCGTTGTTGGCAGGATTAGACAGACAGACAGATAGATAGATAGCGTAGTTGGCAGGATTAAAAAGACAGACAGATAGCGTAGTTGGCAGGATTAGACAGACAGATACACATGAGGGGCACTATATGATTGACAGACAGACAGATGTGAAAGGCACTATATAATAGATAAATAGATACACGTGAGAGGCACTATATGATGATAGACAGACAGACAGACAGATATGAAAAGCACTACATAATAGCTAGAGACCCTGCACAGATGGGCTGGGCTCTGGCTCCTTGTGCGTCTACTCATTAATGAATGTACACACAAATGTTAGGGAAAGAATTTCAAGTGGTGATATTTTTCTTATGTTTAAAGCAAATATATATGTAACTGCTTTTGAGCTCCTCTAACTAGGTCCACTAATTCGTTGGTTAACAGAGAACCACAGACACATGGACTAAGTGACCACGTAGTGTGGGAGACAGTAGGACTTTATGGACTTTCAAAACTCAACTTGATGTTATTTTGGAGGAGTTAATGGATAGGACTGGTGAGCTTTGGCCTGTTCTTGTCTTGAATGTCACTTGTTCTTGGTTATTTATTTCATATGCATTTAAGAATAAGTATTGCAAAAAAAAAAAAAAAAGCAAAAATTCTTGATCAAACAGAAATCCACCAAGACCATATGACCAGTCAACTAGTTTAAAATTATCTGAATTGAAAACCCGCTCCAAATATCCAGGCTGTGGTCCTGATGTTGCCAAACTGAGCTATAAAAGCAAACCCCAGCCTCAGGAAAAGTTCAAGCATAACAAAGACAGTGCGCTCTTGTAAAGCCCAGAGGCACAGAACAGAACACACATTGCCAAGCCCTGCTGGCAATAAGGCAGGCCAGACCACCCCACCCCCCAAGCTTCTCACACAAAGGGTGGGCTATTATTGTTAAGATCCCACCCTCCAATTGCCTATAATTACTGGATGTATAAGTTAAAAAAACAACAAAAACAAAGACAGTTTGTATTGGAGATTGTTTTATGAAGGTTTAAAATAAATGGAATGCCCTGATTGAGTAATGTTCAACGTTATTCCTCCTCAAACCAAACTATGCATTCCCCTGGCGTCCGCATAGCGCTAAGTGACCAGACATGATTTCCGGGTGGGATGTTCAGGCAACCGGGGACCTGCAGCTAACCAAGTGTTAGAGAAAACAAAAAGGTATCACTGAAAATACCAAACAATAGCAAAAATTAACTTTGCACAGAAAGGACATATTCTGAAAATAACCATAATTTCTGATTCTCTAGCACTCCAAAACCCTGAAGAGCACATTCCGTGAATTCGGAAAAATTTATTACAACCGTAAAAAATGTGTACATTTTACAAAATTGTAACAGCGGATGTCTTAAGTATGAACTGTTTGTGAACATCTTAAGGTCAGCAGCTACTGGAATGAAGTAAACGACAGGAATGATGTGAAGATTACTGAGGAATGGCTGTTGGTTAATTCCAGTACCGCATTAAAGCGATACCTTCATCAGGCGATCGGGCTACAACGACTTTGAGGTAGTGTTAAATGAATCGAGAATCAAAAAAAGTTTATGAAATGCCAATCAGTTTCATGCATTTGAGTGTTATGTCAGCAGTGAAACAGACACATAAAAAATAGCAACCAGATGATGAAAATGGTAAACCAAAATTCAAAAACCAAAAGTGTGTTACCTTTTAGCAGCGCCAGGAATTGTAATCAGAAAACAAAGCAAAAATTTGTTGTCCCAGAAAATCAAATATGAAAACAGACAGCAACAAAAAGTCTTTTGTTTTTATTCAAACTCGAATACCAGGAAGTGAGCAGCTCTGAGCGGATGGCATCACAAATCAATAACCTCCGATCATCCCATGGTGGCAACCACCGTAGTCACATTATACAAAGATCCTACAAAAATGTCGACTCCCTTGAAAAACAAAACGGCCTCAAAAAAGATGCAAATGGAAATTAACATTGCCAAATATTAATCCCACGTGAAATTCAGGTTGAACTTGAATTCCACAGAGTTAAAACCTTTAATAGGTAAAAGAAAATTCAATAAAGAGACATACTAAAGACAAAACGAAATTAAATATGAAACCCAGTCATGACATTACAAACGAAAAACGTACAGATGTCCAGAAAGATTGGAAGAACCATCACGCTTAAAAAACAAGATTGAGCTTCGGGAAACGACACAGTGGGATAAAAGGGTCATCCAAAATTTCACTTCCCTATCCGGGTTGCAGATTCAAACCTCTTTTCCCAATCTCTCCTTCAAAAAGATACCTGTGATGTTCTCTAGCTTGGACTTTCTGCCATTACCTTTTTAGCCCTGGTCTTCGTCTCTCGTTTTCGTGTGTTTTGATCTTCCGGTTTTGACCCTTTTGTCTGTTTACTCGTTTATCTCCTGGTCCACTCTCAAACTCCATCTGTGCACAGATACAACTTAATGAGACTCTTCGGCTCTTTTTGAAGATCTGGAGAACCAGTAACAGGGTACTACAGGAGGCATGGAGAGTTGGGCAACAAGACCGTCAAGTCTGGAAGAATGATTGTTGTCTTTAAAAAGGTATGAAGAAACAACAAGAACGGTCCAGATGGAAGAAAAGGAAGAGTGAAAGTATAGATGTGAAAAAGGGTCTCATGACGGGCCCTACTTTGATTATGCTGAGAATCTTAATATTGAAATGATGGTGACCAGACTGGGGAAGGGGGAACTCCAAAAGAGCAGAAAATGAGTAAAATTTAGGGAAAGGGTTAGATTGATGTCAGTAAATAGAGCGGTGTGCAGAAATAATCTGGAAAGGTGTGGGCATGTGAAGAAAAATGTAGGGAATAATGCACTGTGCATTTGATATAAAGGATGAGGCCAATAAGGACATAGAAGAAGCCAATAATTATGGAAGATGACTTCCAAAGCATATCTCGATCATGAACAAAGACACTTAAATTTCACTTATTAGCAGAGAGCTGTTGCGGTCTACCCAATTAAACAAACGCAATCTCTAAAACTTTCTCTCACATTTTGTATATTCTCATTGCTTCTAAAAGCCCTCGATTGAAGCATTAGCATTTTGGCGATGACTTCAAGGAATGTTCTTGTAAACTGAAAAATTTCATTTTCCGCTGAAGCCTGTCTGAACACATTTCAACCAGTCTATCCAGTTGCCTTTCAGTTGTTGATCTTTCCCACGATG
This sequence comes from Polypterus bichir lapradei, assembly GCA_026402145.1. Taxonomy (NCBI): domain Eukaryota; kingdom Metazoa; phylum Chordata; class Cladistia; order Polypteriformes; family Polypteridae; genus Polypterus; species Polypterus bichir. The sequence continues at coordinate 6,790,052 of JANRMT010062855.1, forward strand.
CCTTGCCACAACATACTCACAGAATGGGGTGTGTCAGATTGACAGTTACATAAAATGCTGACCCCATAACTAACAAAGCCCACAACGCTGAACCGCTGTGCTTTGTTCAGAGGGATTCGAGATCTATTAAGACATGAGGGAGGCTATGACCTCCTCGTCTATGATGCACTCTTTGAAAATAAAAAATGTTGGGTTGATTCTCATCTATTGCCCTTTTTCATTGTACGTTTTTAAAATAGTAATTTTTTGGCTTATTTTGCTGTTTCGCAACACCTTTCCACCTTCATTCCTTTCTGGTCCCTGTGTTTGTAAACACTAATTAATGTGGAGCAACGACGAGATGGAACACGTGAGAAAAATTACACAATGTAGGGGAAACAAAGCTTTCTTCTAATTACATGCAAAACTATTTATTGATAATAGACATACTTAATTTATTAAATGTCTTATTTCAATAGAAGGCTGTGGTAGCTATTTATATTATTTATTTTGCAGATATTTCCTTGAAAGTCACTTGTCAATCCCCAGGGCACAACTGTGTCAGTTTTCCTATCTCCATGAATTTGGTGGGTTTTGTTTGGTCACAGTTTTATAAAGGTGATCCCTGAATTTCTAGGATTGATCGTAGCACACCAGCTATACCAAGCTAGGACTGAGGTAGGAGGATGAGAATCCTGAATGTCTATAAATCGATCCTATCACACTAATTATACCAAGTTGGGACTGAGGTGGGACGATGAGAATCCTGAATTTCTATTATCAATGGTATCACACCAATTATACCAAGCTGGAACTGAGGCAGGACGATGAGAATCCTGAATTTCTATGATCGATCATATCACACCGACTATACCAAGCTGAGACTGCAGTGGGACAATGAAATTCCTGAATTTCTATAAATCCATTATATCACACCAAATATACCAAGCTGGGACTGAGGTAGGACGATGAGAATCCGGAATTTCTATGATTGATTGTATCACACCGACTATACCAAGCTGGGACTCAGGTAGGAGGGTGAGAATCCTGAATTTCTATGATATATAGTATTACACAGACTATACCGAGCTATGACTGAAGTAGGAGGATGAGAATCCTGAATTTCTATTATCAACGATATCACACCAACTATACCAAGTTGGGACTGAGGTAGGAGGGTGAGATTCCTGAATTTCAGTTATCAATGATATCACACCACTATACCAAGCTGGGACTGAAGTGGGACGATGAGAATCCTGAATTTGTATTATCAATGGTATCACACCGACTATACCAAGCTGGGACTGAGGTAGGAGGATGAGATTCCTGAATTTCTATTATCAATGATATCACACCGACTATACCAGGCTGGGACTGAGGTAGAAGGGTGAGATTCCTGAATTTCTATTATCAATGATATCACACTGACTATACCAAGCTGGGACTGAGGTGCTACGATGAGAATACTGCATTTCTATTATCAACGATATTACATCGACTATACCAAGATGAAACTGAGGTGGGACGATGAGATTCCTGAATTTCTATTATCAATGGTATCACACCGACTATACCAAGTTGGGACTGAGATAGGAGGATGAGACTCCTGAATTTCTATTATCAATGATATCACACCGACTATACCCAGCTGGGACTCAGGTAAGAGGATGAGAATCGTGAAAGTTAAGTAAATGGCCTATGACTTACGGCATCTTAAATTTGTTTAAAATCTTGTACTAGGAACCCAGCAAAGGTAATGAAGCAGTTCTACACTTAATAAATCTTGAGAAGAGACAAAAAGAACCACAAAAGATGGTAAATTAGAATATCAGATCTAGAAGAAGGATTGTTGTCTTTAGAGAAGGGTGATGTATGAAAAGACAACATACATGGTCTGGATAGAAAAAGGGGAAAGTGAACGTTTAGAGAAGGAAGGAAGGACGGACTGTTAGGAGTGAACTGAGACTCTCAATAATGTCTTTCAGACATCTTTGAATGTATCTTTCCCCTCAGCTGCATAACAATGCTTGTATGGAGAGTAGGTTGTTTATTTCAGAGTCAATCCAAAGTATAGACATTTTCCAAACGGCTCACCCTGGAAAACATTCAAAATTTAGTTTTTGTTCTTGATCGGGCCCTACAGCTAGCCCTTCTCTGTACCACCAGTCGATTCTCTTGCTATTGGTTACCTCTCACTGACCCTGACATGTCATGTCTTAAGACTGACAAAAAAATTGTCTGCTGGACTCAGTTATTTTATGGCTTTGTTCACACATAAGCTGAAGTAGCAGATTCCAAAAATCATACAACATCTTGATGGTGATGAATTTCGATTTTGTTCACATATAATTTCTGTTCAGCAGTTGCATGGTAAAATTTGAGGGGCATGTGTAAACGGGCAGAAGATTTATGCTACATAAAAATGTATATTTATTTTTACACAATAGAATCTAAAGAACATCTTCCAGGTTCATCTAAGGTATGCAATACCCCACCGGGGGTGAGAGGAGACCCTATCACTATCAGTATCATCCCCATTCTTCCACACAGCACCTTGAGGGCAACTAACTCCACTCCTTCCAGTTGAAGATCTATAAAAACCCGACATCCCAGAATGTTGGTGTCTCGTTTGGACCTGGACTCCGTCAAGGATGGAGCTCCAGAAACCAAATCTGCTCCTAAGAGCCAACTACTTTGAGAAGCCAGGAACGCTCTTTATGTTTGTTGTGTTTTGCGCTTTTGAGAGTCTGATTTGTTTAACAGCTGCTGTTATAATTAAAAGGGCAACCCGACTGGCACCCAAATACTCCTCTAGACTAATCCAGTGTTCCTTCTACCAGTCAACTAATATATGTTAATAAAACATACACACGCCGACCACCTGTCTAATGTTGTTTAAGTCCCCATCGTTCCACCAAAGCAGTTCAGACCCACTGAGGTATGGACTCCACAAGTCCTCTGAAGGTGTCTTTGGTATCTGGCACCAACCTTTTAGCAGCAGATCCTTTAAGTCCTATAAGTGGCAAGGTGGTTCCTCCATGGGTCAGACTTGCTTTTCCAGCACATCCCACAGACGCTCAACTGGATTGAGATCTGGGGAATTTGGAGGCCATGTCAACAACTTTGATCTTTTTGTCACGTTCCTCAAATCATTCCTGAACAATTTTTGCAGTGCGACAGGGCGCATTATCCTACTGAAAAAGGCCTCTGCCATCAGGAAATACCTTTGGGGTGTAATGTGGTCTGCAACAATCTTTAGGTAGGTGGTACGTGTCAAAGTAACATCCACACGAATGCCAGGTTTCCCAGGAGATCACTGCCCAGAGCATCACACGGCTTCCGCCAGCTTGTCTTCTTCTTGCACTTATGTTTATTTACATCATACAATTTTTGATTTGATTGCTTATACTTTATTAATCGGCGAGGGGAAATTGTCTTTTTGCATGAGCTTTAGAGGTCAGCCATTGTATGGACTATAGAATGTAAATATGGCATGATGGTTGTGATATTATATCGCCTTTACTTATGAATACTGCTTAAATAAAGCTCAAACCTTGAGAAGTCCAAGAATGTTAAAAAAAAAGAACTACCATATATACTCACGTTGAAATTCTCCCACGGATAAGTCAGGGCTTGATTTTACCATATAATTTCCGACATTTTACAATGTCTGTCGTATAAGTCGAATGCGGAAAACTCACTCTATTGGTCCAGGAGATTACGCTATGCTAACGCCCACCTGAGAGAGTAACCACGGAGCACATGGCCTTTCTTTTCTATGTATTGTGCCTACTTGACCACACAGTAATACCCGAACTATTCCAAAGCAAAGTTTGCACTGTTGTGTGTTTTTTGTATCTCACACCCTCATAAACCTTTATCCTAAGATCATCCCTTATCTACGATGGAGCATTCGATCAGAAGAAAATATGAAGCTGGTTTTAAATTAAAAGTCATTGAAGTGGCAAAAGAAATCGGTAACTGCACTGCTGCAACAAAACTCGATGTGTCTGAGAAACTGATGAGATTGGAGGAGGCAAGAAGATGTAAAAAATTAAAAAAAAAATTAAGTGTTGTATTTTTGAATGGGCGTATAAGTCGGGGTCTGCTTTACGATTGATTTTTCGGGTTTCAAGACCCGACTTACACACGAATATATACGGTAAGCATTTAATCGGGTGTACTTACCTTTTCACATCACGGTACACACACACACACAGACCATATACATTGTAGTGGGCATATAAATAGAAATTGAAGGTTGCATATATTTAACATGAATTATTTCTATGGGTGGAAACTAAATTCCAGTTTATAGTGCCATTGTGACTTTTACTTGGAGGGGGGCCATCTAAATGAAACCATGGATAAGCGCCAACTTCAACAAGAATCCCCCTGTGAATCTCAGGTGTTCCATTTTCGGTGACAGCCTCTCCTGCTAGCCTCGAGTCTCTTGCTGTAACCAGTTTTGTGAGTTTATGATTCATTCAATCTTTTCTACATCCTGTACTTGTTCCAACTGTCGCAGGTCATGCAGGGAGTGACATGTGGGTAGCAGTCTGCCAGATTTTCTATGGGAATGAAGCCAAGGACTTTGGTGAAGCCATCATCCTCCTGTTACGGTAGTCAAACCTTTAGGTTTGTGGGTGAGCTCCTTGTCTTGGGGGTTTCATGTTCAGGTCTTTTGCAGGGTCTCCTGACAAACCGCAAATCCTTTCCAAAGCCTCTTGACTGCTCCTCTAAACTGAGGTTTGGGGAACAACCGGTTCTTCTGGAATCTAAACAGCTTTATTTGTCACCATAGCTAATTGAGCAACGCTCTTTGGGATTCTCAGCACCTTCAAAACCTTTTGACGTCCCTCACCTGGCTCGAGTCTGCAAACAACTCCTTTCTTTAGGGAAGCTCTTTTTGTGTTCATATTGCTTTGTTAACAATGGCCAAAAGGGTGACGTCACGCAGCCTTACAAAGACCACTGCATTCAGTTTAAATGGTGAAATGAGCACAGGTGGGTTTTTATCAACAGGGTGGTCAAATTCTAAAGGCAACAGGTGAACCAATGCTTGTAATGATAAGAAATGTTAAAGGCATAAACAATTTTCAAAGCTGGATTTGTTTAGTTTTATTTTTTTACTTTTCTGATATGGTAAATGTGATTACATGTATGTGTATGTGCTGTTTTTGTAATTATTTACAGAAACACACATTGATTCATATATTTTCTGTCACGCATGCAGTTTAGAGGATCTTCGCACAGGCTCGATCGAGACATATAATAACCCAGCTGGACAAGAGGAGGTGCTGTCACTAACACGGTCTTCTCTTTCTCTCTGCGCAGCGCTAAGAAACTGCCCAACGAGGGCACTAGCCACGCCCCTTCCAGTTCCCCAACTATAAGAACCCCCAGCTGCCAAGAAGGAGGCATCATTCTGGCAAAAGCAACCCAGTAGGCGCCCCAGATGTTTCTTGAGACCTTTCATTCCTGCACCCAGCCACACTACATATAAATACATACAGGGGGAAATTTGGCTTTTTACAGAACCGCTTTAAAGGAATAAATAAATACATATATACACATACTGTATACATACATATCATATACATATACACAAATATATATAAAAAGACACACACACACACATATACACATAC